>AYEL01066886.1:0-37705 GCA_000484575.1 Olivierus martensii | reverse complement strand
TATATATATAGGTAACTATACCTGCTTTTACAATCTATTTAGATCTACTAAACTTCCATCATAAATTAAATTATAAGTCAAATTTTTATATTTGGGATTTTAAAGCCTGTATCACATGAAAATAATGATCGTAAATACTAGAGGCCATAGTTTAAGTATATAGATATTAAAACAAATGCTCTATATTTTGTTGTTTAAAAATATACTTTTTGAAATTATTATATTTAGTAAATTGATCAGTTTTAAAATAATATTAAAATATCAAAAACAATTCTATATATAATAATTAGAATATCAAAGTATTGATATATAAAAAAACATAATTCTATTTGGCTTGATTAAAATCAAAGTTGATTCAAAGTTTTATTCTACTGTGTTTTTGAAAGTTTGTGTGTAGCTTATTTTCTAAATGTGAATCCTGATTTGAATTATATAGTATAACACAGATATGCTAATTTGGACAGTATTATTTTCATTAATTGCTTAGAATATTAAATTAGACAGTTTATATGTTTAAAAGTTTCTGTTTGCCACTAATGTATTTTTATTTATTTTATTTTTTTAAGATGGAATAAATAGAAATAAAGGCTATAACAATTAATTGTAATGAAAACATTCCATAAATAACTAATGACATCAAAAATGAAAACTGTCAATATATTTAAATACTTGAATCTATATACTATATAATTTCTTGCTAAGAAAAATTGTTATATTGTATCTAACATTTCAAATCTGGATCTATCTAAAAATATAGAAAAGTTGAATTTTGTAGACATATAATTTATTATAGCCCAGATAATCAGAGAATGAAATTTTTGCCTGCTGTCTTAAAACAAAATAATTATCTTATTTTTGTATGTTTATCATTGTTTGAATGAATTTGACATGATTAGAAAAACCATAAATAAAAAGGAAATTTTAATTACAATTTAAATTTTACTTTCCATATTTAATTTCAAAATGATAGTCAAATTAAATATACCATTAGTTATTACAATCATTATCATATAACTAATGATATATTATATAATATATCATTAGTTACTGTATATGATTTTAATTGGGCTATTATAATGTTCTACTTTTTCAAAATTTTTCAAGTCTTTTAATAAATATTTATTTTAAATTGATAAAATATTTAAACTATGTATACTGAAATCATCACATTATAAAATTTTAATATCTTAGTATAACAGATCATTCAAGATGATGATTAAAACAGTTTTGGATTATTATTATTTATATTTTACATCTTAATATATAATTCAAATATATATATAAATTTTAACAATATTATAGGTTAAATTATTATGTTTCGTGTACTCATTATTCTTTTATCTGTTGCTATTTTTCTTAGACTATGCACTTTTTTATGATAAATTGTTTCTAATACATATTTTGACAAATATAAAGTCTTGTTCAAATATATAATCACTTACCAATTAACACAATTAGTTTATAAAAACTCATTTATAGTTTAAAAGTATGCCACTTGAATTTTCTATAAAGCTCAATAATATAAATGGCTAATTGATTTTATTTCTGGTACCTGTTTGAGCATTATACTTTATTATTATTTTTAAAATATACATTTAATTTCTATTGAAATTCAGTGATTTAATAATAATCTGCAGATATATAATCTATGCATCTTAGATGTATTCAAATAGGTTGATTTAATTTAATTTTAAGAATCATTTATTTCTTAAAATCTCTTGATTTGTATATACTTCAATAGTAATTAAAATAAAATGAAAGAAGACGAAAGTATAGATGAAACAAATTATTAATATATTAAATTATATAAAGCCATAAAAACTAGTTAGATATGAATGATTTTGGGTAGTTCTCAGAACCTAAAATTTGGCCATTACATAATTTAGAAATAATTAAATAATTTGAATAATAATAATTTCATAAAAACATTGAAAATATGTAATAAAACTATATAATCAAAAGATTTAAAAAGAACATGAATTATTAATTTAAAATAGAAATAAATGTTTGAGAACCTAATTTTTTTTAATAAGTTAGTTCAGTTTCTCTCTTCTCCAAAGATAACTTATTGATTAAAATATTAATATAGTGATTTAATCAAATTATTTTAATTTAATAAATAATCTTATATAGCAGAGGTGGCCAAATTGCAGCTCGCGAGCTACATGTGGCTCTTTGGTACTTTCAATGTGGCTCCAAACCATGAAAGTAAATAATAAATATGAAGAAAATACTTATTTAAGTTAAACAAATTATAGATATATTATTATTTTTTATCTATTGTAAAAAGTAGTATGCATCGATACAAAATAAATGATCTGAAATAAACAATTTTTGAAATCATTATTAAGATTACTCGAAAAACTGATGCTGTTCTCATTGATCCAGAAAGAAAATGCAAAAAACTGATGCTGTTCTCATTGATCCAGAAAGAAAATGCGGCTCTTGAGTATTTAAGATTTTCCTATGTGGCTCGTAGTGACATGAAGTTTGGCCACCCCTGTTATATAAATTTATTTATATATTGATGTCAGCACCTTTAGCATCAATATTCTAATTTAAGAAGTTTGTTTATATTGCAATATTTTTATAACAGTGACTATAGTATGTGATTTTTTTTTTTGTGTGTACTAATGAATAAAACGTGAATAATTTTTAGATTCTAAAAATAAACTACAAGTAGTCTTTGACTTACAACAGGGTTTGGTTTGAACCCTGTCATCATAAGTTGGAAATGCCTAAAATTTACGGATTGCCCTTTACCAATATTTATTATTATACTCCACTTTATTGTAATAAAATTAACAAACATAAAAAAGATGCTTTTTATATATCAGATCATTGATTAGGGACTCAAGCCCTTTGTCAATTCCATTGAACAATCATAGAATTTACTGATGATATTGCCATTGTAAGTATGAATGATCATAAGGGAGGACTACCTGTATATTGAAATTTGATTCAATGTACAGGTATATTCCTGAATGTAGCTCTGTAAAGTTTGAAAATTAATCATAGTTGTAATTCAGAAATGAGTATAGTTTTCTTTCATATCCCTTTCAAATTAGTAATGAGAATCAATAGATTAATGTAATATTAACTGTTTTTAGCACTAAACATTGCTACTGAAAAAGAAATTAGTTGTACTTACTTCAGCTTCACATTAATTTTAATAAATTCATAAACAATATGTAAATTTATATAAAAACTATATCATTATACTGCTAGATAAAATTTTTAAAAACTCTGAGGAAATAATCAAAATATTTTACATTCAGCTTTTAATAAATATTTAAAATTGATACATTTATGATTACTTTGATATTCAGATAATAATTCTGTTGCTGTTATTGATGGTAATCTACTTTAAAATTTTTATAAGAAGAATTGGTCATTTGTTTTTAATAAAATAAACAATTAGCTTTAAAATTCAGATCATCTGTAAATTTTGTTTTTGATTGATTATTAAATAATGTTTTTGATGAGTTGATATAAGTACTTTGATAAACAGACAACTCAAAACTATTTAAGAAATGAAACTATTTAAAACTAACTAGGATTAGTTTCATTTCTCAAATTATTATTATTTTGATTTGAGAATCATAAAACCTACTTTTTCCATAAAGCAGAGTAACTCAAATCATATTGAGTTATCCTGTTTTATGGGAAAAAGTAAGTCTTCATCATATAAATATTTATTATTATTAATGATAATACAACTTTTAATGGAAAATATAAGTTTATTAGGAATTTTATAATACAAGAAATAAATTTGTTTCATAATATATTTAAACTATCTTTAATTATTAAAATTCCTCAATTTAACACAATCTAATATTCAAAAATAGTCAGAACATCTATGATCATTTGTATCTTAATTTGTTTGTCTTTCATTATTTCTTTTAAAAAGAAGATAATTTAAAGTTAGTTTTTTTAGCCTAATATCATTCAGATTCTAATTAACATGTAAAAATTAGCTATTTATTTTGTATCATCTAAAAGATTTTGTTTGTTTATATTCATTTGTAGTTTAATTTTTCATTTTTATGTAACATTTTATTGAGTATACATTTATAATATTGTAATATATAAATATTAATTTTAATAATCTTTTTTTTTTTTATTTTTAATGCTATCTTTTGCTTTCTAAATAATTTTTTTTGTCATAAATTAAGCTGTAATTGTTTAAAATACAAATTGTTACTTGAAATCAAATAGTAAGAAAATAATTTTTTAGAACTTTGATATCTCTCAAAACAAATCTTTTTTTAGAGTTATAACAATGAGATTATATGTCCAAGTAAATTATTTTACTATATTTTTAAAGATCATTTGTATACATTTTATTTTGTGATTTTTGAGATTTTTCCTAAAATTTTTCAGAAATACATTTCATAAATGAGTTTGCAATGAAAAAATATCATTTTAATAAAAATGTATAAATAGAAATAAATATAAAATGATATACCTTCATTTATACATTTTTATTAAAATTGCATTTCATTTCATTGCAAACTTATTTATGAAATATGTTTCTGATTGTTCGTGTATTATGTTAAAATATTCAATACATTCATAATTAATAATTTATGATATAATTTCTTTGTTTATTTCTGACCTTAATATGACATTCTTTCAAAAGAGACCTTTTTGTTTTGAGTCTTCTTTTTTGGTTTTCTATTTGCAACAATCACAATAATTTGAATTTCAAAGTTGTCTGTTCTATAGCTTCTAGCATCAGAAGATTCAGAGCTCATCATCTTTTACATATCTGTTTCGGATAAAATGTTCTTCATAGTAGACTATGGGAAAAAATAATGTGATGAGGCCCCAAGCTCTTCCACATTCCATGTCATTGATTGGTACACAAACTACAACTTTGTGTACCAATCAGTGGCAGGGAATCAGGAAGATGGTTTTGACTCACAATAGGATTTGGTTTGAACTCTGTCATCATAAGTTGGAAAGCCAAGTTCATCCATCTTGAGAATAAGAGAGTATCCTTTTCCATAGGGCCACCCCACTGGGGAACAGATGCTGCAGAAGAAAAAGCTTCTCCCACCTTCTTGACCATAGAGATTCACTGAATCTTTTGTTCTCGAAGTCATTGCCCTTCCACATGTAACCCTTGCCAGGGCCCCCTCCTCCTTTATCAACCAGGCTTGGGACCAGCTATAGCAGAGTTTATTTTAATTTACTTTCCTATTTCATTCACTTTTTTGATTATTTTCTTATTAACTTTCTTAATTTATTTTCCTATCTTATTAAGTGATATAAAGGATTTTATAATGTGATTATTATAAAATATAATTTTAATACTGATAGTAATGTTAAATATTATAAGTGTGCTTTAAAACTGACTACAAGTATCTTTTGGTTTATGAATTTTTGATTCAACAAATCTAAAATTAAATCTAATAAATCTATGCCACTTTTTCATTTTGTGAAAATAATTTTCACTTTTACAAAAAACTATTTGATCATCGATTAATGACCTACTATAATTTATTTAAATTGATGACTTTCTTGCTAATTTTTTTCACTTATCATATTTATTGTGTGCACCACTGATTTTAAAACAAAATTCATTTCTACTTTCACTAGAAGATCTGGTATCAAACCCTGCACTTGGCATACATAGTAGATTCCCGACTTATGAGATTTCAGAGCTATGCAGATGCTTGAATCATTTTATTTTTGCTGAATTTCCATAAAATGTGAACAAAAAATTTATTAAATAATTTACAGTTTTGCAAAAATATCACTTACTGCATTAAATTGTTTTATCTATTGCTAAAGTATGCTCATAAATTTCATATGGCTATTCTAATTACTTATATGCCCATTCATATATATCGAATTTAAACATTGTTGGACTTAAAATTGAAATTTGGTTTTTGATATACATGGAAATTTTTTGGATGAATTAACTGCATCAATCAGGTACTTATTGAACTGATAAGAGTATTGTAATGTACTTACTACATTTTTCAACGACTTTACAACTATATAAACTATTTAACTTCATAAAACAATGATTACACATTATTCCAGATGTGAAATTCTCTAATATATTTATCTGTATATAAATTTCAATTATAATGGTATTTTGTTGTTCTATTGAAATATATTAAATATAATCAATATAATTGTTTAATTGAATAAATTATTTTGTGTTTATTAGATGATAGTTATTTTAATAATTTATTAAAATAATTATCATAATAAAGTCCATAATTAATATATTTTTAACACAGAATTAATATTTTGTGTTAAATAAATTATTTTTAACACAAAATATTAACTTTCAGAAAATTTAATTTATTTTTGCTACTAATCTAGTAGATTGAAGATTTTTGAGAATTTATATTAGAATAAACAAAAAACAGTTTATAATTGTATTTACATTAAGATAGCACTTAAGTTCTTTAGCAGTAACAAAATTTATTTATTAATATATTTAGTGCTCTTGATATTTTCTTGAGCCTTATCACACACAAAATTTTGATTGTATCACACAATCAAAAGGTCTAAAAGACAAAATTTAGAGAGCCGAATTACATTTAAGCTATTACTACTAACAGCACACTGTTGGTCAAAAACATACTAATTAAATAATGTATACTAATATTAAATAAAACATTACTTATAACTATAATAGTAATATAATTAATAAAAACTAAACACAAAGAATATTACTATATTAATGCATTTATATAATATTTAAATAAATTCTGAATCCTCAGTAATGATTCCAGTGTCCAATGCCAAATTATGTAATGTTATCTGGATTTATATATTTTTGTAACATTTCTAATTTGTTAAAAATAAATAAAATAATCTAGATAAGAATATAAACATTTTGAACATTGGTTTCTAAAATTAGCATTGTGATTTTAAAATTTATTTAAAACTTGCTTACACAAATGTATGGATTTAATATTGTTCATCATATTAATTTTCATTATTTGTAACTGTAATAATAATATAATCAACCTGTTGTTTAATATTTTTTAGCAACTTTTGTATTGATAGATGGCCTCATAAGTAGCAGTATTTCAATTGTAGTTTTTCTCTGTAAATGTTTTTTATCTGGATAGCTTTCCTTAGTCTTGTATTGACATTTGGTGTTTGCAAAAACCTGAAGAAGATATCAAAAGCATTGAAAATATTAATGAATAAATTTTGTTACTGCTAAGTAGCTTGAATATTATCTTAAGGTAATTGCAGTTATGATGATAATTCTCATTTCTAAGAAATGTTATAGATTAAAATATTTATATTCAGTTTTTGATGCAATATTTTTTCAATTTTGTATACAATAAATAATTAATCCTATTGAGACTGCCCCATTGGAAGCTGCCTTGCATTGCCGACCATCTATACCATTTTCAATTTTAAAATCTTTTTTGAAAGTTTATGTTTAGACTTTTTTAAACATAAATGAATATTTTGTATATAATATTATAACAAAAAATACTTTTTTAAATAAATTACAATTACTATTATTACTTTCTTAAAAATTTGAGATTGACAAATTGGAAATAATTCATATTTATTTTTTATATTTCATATACTTAATTTTTGATATAACATTGCATTCCTTTATATAACAAAATTTTTTTCAAATCAAATGAATTTTACTGTTTGTCTACTACAAGAATAGCTCCCACCAGGATGTCTAGTTAGTAGCGGTCGCTATAGCAACAAGACCTGTCCATTTTGAATGTGGTCAAGCATGTGAGGATTCATATTTATTTTCATTTGTAAAATATAAATAATCAGTGCTAGATTGAACAGTATTTTAATTTAGTTAAGTGGAAAGCTTACTTTTTTAACGTTGATGAATCGAATTAAGTAATTATAAAAAGAAATGATGATAATAAAAACATCGGCAACACGCCATCAAGGCGTTCAGTAAGCCAAAATGGACGCCTTTCTTCTGGCTTCCCCTATCGAAAATGGAGCGAATTTTGTTTCCACAGCAACAGACATGCACAGACTTCTTGGCGGGAGCTATTCTTGTGATAGACAAACAGTACTTAATTTTTTCCTCTGTTTGTTGTTTTAAAATGTCAAGTTACAAAGATAGATAGATAAAAAATTTGGCTAAAGATGGCATTAATTGAATATATCTCAGAGAACATATAGCTTGAACTAAGCTATAAATATTTTGATCCAGATAATCCTAATTAATTTGCCATAATTAATCCCTTGATTCTTTAACGGAATTTTAATGATTTGAATTAAGTTAAACTAATTTTTAATTAGGTTTATTTGGATTAAAATTCCCTTGAGGTTTGTTTAGTATATAAAGTTTATAAATATTTTGATAGATTAATATGAACAATATAGATAAAATGTAGTGATTATCTGCTTTCTCCTATTTCTCTATATTTAAAATATACATAGTAAGTTATTGCAGTTGTCCCTATCCATTTTTGAAGTGGCATTAGTCACAAAAAGGTTAAGAATGTTTCAAATAAATTTATACAGATTGTCAATATAAACAAGTTGCTAAATGAAATTATTTTCAATAAACAAAAAATTAATTGCTAAATGAATATATTCCATATAAAATTTGAATTAAATGATTGTTAATTTTGTAGCTCAAAATTTTTAGTTTTATAAAAATCATTTGAGCTTATTTCTTTCATGGTTAGCATTTTAATTTGTTGAGCACCCCTCTGAAATGATTGGTTGTGGTGTATATCATTACAAATCCAGATATAAAAAGAATGATAAACTGTTCTATAAAACATTAAATTTAATTAATGCACAAAATTATTATGTCATTTTTTGGTAGATTTAAATCTTGGTACAAATTAATATTTTTCAATAAAAATTCCAAAGCATTTTTAAATTATCTTGTTTTTTTAAATATTGTTTTTTTTCCATAAAATTATAGGTATACTAAAATAATCTCTATGGCTTGTTAAAATTTCTTATACTAAATTTTATTGTAATATGTAATGAAAATAAATAATTAAAGAAAAAATTTAAAGGAATAATTAAACAAAAAAGTATATAAACATATCCAAAATATTATCAAGAAAGATGTTATAAAATAAAAAGAATAAATTTATTTAATATAGCTCAATTATTTAATAAATAATAATTTTGATCTTGCATGATGATACTAATTTTGCTTAAATATATCTGATTCTTATATGCGCATGAAGTGTTTTATTGTGAAACTTATTTTCATCTAATTTGCATGATATCTGTATTGTTTTAAAATGTTTAATGTGATAATTTTCGTTATAAAATATTGGATAAATATATTTTCAAGAAAGAGATTTTTCTTTTATTTCAGTTATAAGCAATTCTGCTGTTGTAAATATTTTATAATCATAAAATTTGTGATTATAAGAATTTAGAATAGTAGTAAGTAATTATACATTTTTATAATGAAATTCTATATAACCATATGTGCCATGCTATAAAAATTTATGCATAATGAATACTGTATTTAATCATTATTATAAATGTTAAATCTAGTCATTATTCTAATGAGAATGTGTTTATAATTATTTTTAATTGAAACATTGTTAAATCAATTAAATTGACATGTGATAATTATACAATATATATTTCAATAAAAGGATTCTTTTAATTGACAATATTTCAATAATGCCAAATTTTGCTCAATATAATAAAATGTAAATTAAAATCTTAAATTAAAAAATGAGGATAAGGTTTAGACAATTAAAATTTCTTATACTTTCTAAAAGAGAGTTATTAAGAAATGAAGTGAAAAATGTCATATCCATATTATATTTATAATATGTGATATGGAATGAATAATTCAATGTGTAGTATTTTTATTAATTATATATTTTAAATAGTATGATGTACTTAAATATATAAAGCAAATATTTAGATATAAATTCTATTCTTTTGATATATACAAACTTAATATTGTTAATTAAAAAATTCTTTTGTTTCTCAATTTCAGATAGTTCTAGATAATTTAATTCTTTTTATTTCAGTTTCAGAGAATAATTGTTAAATCTAGTCAAACTTTATTATTAATTTTACTTTTAAAAGTAAAATTTTAAGGTCATTTTTATTAGAGATTAAATTTATCTCCTCACATATCTTATTCTTATTGCAGCTAATATAACATCATTAAAAATATATTAATTTTTATATTTAGGTTTTATTTTTGACATTTTATAAATTTAAATAAAAAAGCTAAATGCTCTAATTATAAATTTTTAGATACTGATTTAAAATCTTTAAAGCAAAAATATAACTTCTATAAAAACTTTTTGAATTTAAAAATTTGAAATAGTTGTAGATGGACTTAGTTTAAAATCAAAATACATCAAAGCAGAATATTTATTTGTAAAATGTAAAAGGATCTATTTGGAAAACTTTAGTTTTTATTCAAAAATTTCATAGTAATGTTATCTCTTATATAAATTTAAATAAATTCAATTCTTCTAATAAAAATTAGATTATAGAATTTATTTTAATATATAAATGAAATGCTTGGTAAATATATATAAAATATTACAAATTTATATATATATATTTTTAATATGGTATTTACAGTTATTTTCAATATTAGAAGTATCAATATGCATTAGTAATGTATGTAATAAAATGGAATAGTCTGTTTGCTACATTCAATAAATATAATTGTGATAAGGACCTGTTTTTTTTACAAAAATACAATCACTTTGTAAATAGCATAAACTTTCATAAAACATTTTCTTTGTTTTTTATTGGAATTTTTTCTTTATTATAAGTTATAAATATACATACAAAAATTGTTAAAATTGAATAACATCAATGTAAATATTGTATTTTATTTAATCACTGACATTTATGTTCATAATAATGGTAAAAAATTGTTTTAAATAAAAAATTTTTAATTTGTGAATTTATTGTCATATATTTTATCTGAATGAAAAAATAAATCTTTAATTAAAGTTCTCTGACTGAAAACTGCCTTTAGTTAGCTATCATTATTTAGGTAAAATATTTCTCATAGAAAGAATTAAATAACAAAGCTGGTTAAAAATTCAAGTCAAAAAAGCTGATTATTAAAACTAAAACAAGTGTTAAATAAATTTACAATAAAAATGCTGGAAAACTTAAATGTTCTGTTGCAAAAAAATGATGCAAGTTTGTCATATGTTTGCCATAAGCCTATGAAGTGGTTTCTCTCAGATTTGCATATCTTCATAAACTACTTAATGTAATTAAACAACAAAATCAGTCAGATATATCCATACTTACTACTGCCATTCCTTAAATTGGCCTCAGATTCACTCTTCTCATGCATTCTTGAAATGCCCTATGCATTCCTTGGCAATGATATATTTAGATAAAAGGCATTTGTATATTGAATATTGCAGTTCTTATTCTATTTTTAGGGGTTTGTTTTTTGTAACAGAGTATATTTGAATTTATATAATGCATGCTTATATATGACATAGTTATTTCATGAAATTGCTATGCAATTTATAAGATTTCATAAAATAGAGAAGTGGAAGCTTTTAAAATGCAGCATGATGATAGGCTTTTTAAAAAAAGTTATCAAAGAAATTTTAATTAAGTAGTAATCAAAATTTTCTTAAACTGGTTCAGAAACATAGATTTAATTTAGTTACATATGGTCAATATGTAACTAAATTAGAATAAATTGTCCATGTTCATTTTAGAATAATTATTACAAACTTATACATGAAATCCAATATTTCTTCTGCTACTGAAAACATTGAAATTTCTTTTGAAATTTTCTCCATCACTAACAATATTCTTCATTTGAGATCTTTTTTATATTTCCAATACATTCTGTAATTTGCAATTTTATTTTGAGAAACAAAAAGAAATTGCATTTATCTAGATTTGTGCTGAGTGGGGAACCAAATCATGTTTGGCCAAAAATTCCAGATAATATATGTGTCGAAATTTATCAGGGAAATAATTATGTATATATATAAAACCGTCAAAACCTGATTTGCCTAGTTGGAACAAAGCCTGTTCGTGAATACTAGAATTCACTATATTGATTAGAAACTTCTGGTTTTCACTAAAACTTCTCTGGTTAAAACTCAATATGAATAGTGAAAACTAGTATTACCTAAAATTTCTTTTACAAGAATTAGCCTGATATCTTTCTAATCGCGCAATCATGCTTAGGGGGTAAAAAAACATAGAAACTGAAGTCTATAAAATAAATATATTTATGAACATAGTAACTGAAATTTACAGAAGAAATATAAATATGATGTACATATACATAATTTGTTATGACATTTAGAGTTGCAGAGAATTCCCTTCTTGCACATGCATCTTTTCGAAATGCCACCTTTCTTGCAAACACAATGTGTGAACCCTTGTGGTGCCATCACTGCTTTCCTAGCTGCTATCCTCAAAGAAATATATCTGTATTTGGTACCTCTTCGGGCATCAAGAACTCCAGACAAATGCCAAATTCTAATCTACAAAAAATATTTTTTTTCATAATCATATTTTGGGCATTCTCTAAATCGGGTGGGCAAATTGCGGCTCTCCAACTAATAGCTATAATCCCAAAAATTTTATCAATAAATAAAATGAATACAGAAAAATATCAAATCTATTCCATATCTCAGCAATATAGTTTATGTAATTTCTAGAAAAGTAATAAATGACAATTCATATGGTAGACTGTAGATGACATTAGTGTCATATTGTAAAGGTTCAACAAAAAAGAAAAAAAAATAAAATAAAAATTGGTTGTTAGACGCACTTACTGCATGCTTGGCATCTTGCCGTTTGAGCCGCCATCTTCACATCTGCCTGACGTCACATTCATCTCGAGACTGTTTTCGTAAATTTTGGATAACTTTATTTCATTAATGTGTTAAATTATATTTAGAAAAAGAAATAATAATTTATTGTCAATCTTTAATATTTTTATTTATTACAAGAGTTGAAAAGATGTATTTAAAATATTAACATCATTATGTAAAATTGTACACTATAAAAGGCGACATCTAGGAAGCATAAGTGTGGTTGTCCTCTGGAGCTGTCCTGTTGTACTGTTCGTCCTTGTCAGTGTTGGTCCATCGTCCTGTGAACTGTTGTCCAGTGTTGGTGTCGTCTAAGTGTTTTGAGCTACTTGTTGGTGAACTTGTCAACATATTTGTTTTGCTCGAGGACGGCAAAGTTTTGCACGCTACTAGGTACTTTTCTCATTGTGAGATATTGTTTAGTTATAGTAATAAAAGTTATTTATTTTAACAAAATGGAATATTTTTCTCAGTTCCTGTCACAGTTATCCGGATGGAAATTAGTCGTCAATACGACCGTCTCCGTAACACTTGAACGGGTAGAATCGACCGGGCCGGGGACGGGGTCCACGAACCCATCAAGTCCCAGACTTGATAATATTTCTTAAAAAAATAGATTTGATTAACTGTTATCCAGAATAAATACCATTGCATAAGAAATTGGTTGCAAAATACATTCAAAATCAAATAAAATTGTTTTGTCAATCAATCAACTCAATACCTTTTCTAATATCACAGTGCTTGTATTTAACATTTGTGCAATTTCCTAAACAGGTATGTTTTTAATTATTGTTTCAAATTTAAAATGATTAAATATTTTTATTTATTACAAGAGTTGAAAAGATGTATTTAAAATATTAACATCATTATGTAAAATTGTACACTATAAAAGGCGACATCTAGGAAGCATAAGTGTGGTTGTCCTCTGGAGCTGTCCTGTTGTACTGTTCGTCCTTGTCAGTGTTGGTCCATCGTCCTGTGAACTGTTGTCCAGTGTTGGTGTCGTCTAAGTGTTTTGAGCTACTTGGTGGTGAACTTGTCAACATATTTGTTTTGCTCGAGGACGGCAAAGTTTTGCACGCTACTAGGTACTTTTCTCATTGTGAGATATTGTTTAGTTATAGTAATAAAAGTTATTTATTTTAACAAAATGGAATATTTTTCTCAGTTCCTGTCACAGTTATCCGGATGGAAATTAGTCGTCAATACGACCGTCTCCGTAACACTTGAACGGGTAGAATCGACCGGGCCGGGGACGGGGTCCACGAACCCATCAAGTCCCAGACTTGATAATATTTCTTAAAAAAATAGATTTGATTAACTGTTATCCAGAATAAATACCATTGCATAAGAAATTGGTTGCAAAATACATTCAAAATCAAATAAAATTGTTTTGTCAATCAATCAACTCAATACCTTTTGTAATATCACAGTGCTTGTATTTAACATTTGTGCAATTTCCTAAACAGGTATGTTTTTAATTATTGTTTCAAATGTAAAATGATTAAATTATAATTTTAATATATAATTGAATACATTCAAAATCAAATAAAATTGTTTTGTCAATCAATCAACTCAATACCTTTTGTAATATCACAGTGCATAATTGAAAAGAATTTCGACCCTGCCGAGCTTCTCTGAAAGTGGCGTTTCACTTTTTTCGTATTGCTGGCGTTATTCAAACCCATGATTCATATAACGGCCAATGAAAGCTGATCTATTAAGAAAATTGGCTTAATTTTAACATGCCACCCTTTTATAATATCTTAATTAACAAATGCACCCCTTAGGATTTTTCTATTTTGACTACATAATTTTCTAAGAGAATTTTGTTACCTCAGTTAAAATTAATTATTTTATAATTTTATTTTATTTTATTGAAAATTTTTTCTAATATATTTTTCTTTCTTTTAATAATAATGTATCATTTGAAATCAATATCACTTGTACAGCAAAATTAAACAAGGTTTGAAATAATTATGTTGTCAATAATTCAAATTAATATTTTCGAAATTAAACAACTATATTTATGTAGTGTAAATGAGTTGTTATAAATCTTTAAATTTTTTAATAAAATTAATATACAGTAAACTCCCGTATTCGCAAGAATTACAATTTTGGAAAACATTGTGAATACTGAATTTATGAACTTGAAAGAAAAATAGAAATTGGTTCCTAAACATCAAGATTATCACTTTTCCTACTATTTTTGAATCAAACCAATACATTTCAAAAATTATATTAATATTTATACCAAATTTGATTTTTTATGCAATTAATAAATTAGAATAAAAAGCTATATATAATTATAATTAAAGTTTGAACAACCAAGATACAAAACACAATTAATTCATTCATGCCATTTCAAAGTATTAATAAGGTATAAAATGACTACTATCTGTAGTCATTTTATAGCTTATTAATACTTTGAAATCATTGCTTATGTCTGATTTACTAAGTTTTGTACACTCTTCTCTGTTATGGTCCATTCAACATTGCTCTTTAGACTATCAACTATTTATTATTTATTATATGAAAGTGAAATTTTGATTATTAATAAATTTTTTTCTAAGATAATAAGATTAACTAGCTATATTTACAAACATAATTTGCATGGAATATATATTTTTACTGTTCCATTTATGTAGTGTTGTCTGAAACAAATTTCAAAACTTTATAAGTTGCATTTTTTTTAAATATTTCATTAAGTAAAATGATAAAAATATTTTAAAATATAGAAAAATATATACAACATATTTATTTATTTCAATATATCCAAAGATTACTAATAAAATAAATTTTAAAGCATGATAAAAATAGTAGAACATTTACTTCATTAGTCTAACAATGAAGTAAATATCAAAGGTATGATCTCAAATATATCAAAAATATCTTTTCAGAAGAGGCCATATTCAAAGAGGAAAATAAGAGAAAGATCTTTGTCTTAATGCTAAGGCATATGCTTCATACAAATGTCACTTTTTTAACATTTGGTTCAATAATTTTGTAGATTGTAAAATACAACTAAAAGTTGTTGTAATAATATATAGGATTTAATATAATGAAATTTGAAAAATATTAATTTTTTAATTAGATAAATGCTAATAGATTTCAAGCAACAAATAATTCTCATCTTTAATATATAAGGAATGATAAATTTTTGAAAATTGTGATGAAATTCAGATTTTTTTTTTAATTGCATAATTATTATCCAATTGTTTATTTTTCCAAAATTATTTAAAAATTATTGAATAATTTCATCGAAATTGGCTGTATTTCAGTATTAAATATATACTGTATATACTCATGTATAAGTTTATCTGTATATAAGCTGACCTTCAAGTACTAGAATAATATGGCATTCATTAAAATAAGTAGATAATTTTTTTTATTATTTAAAAAATTTTCCAAATCCTGTTCACTATTGGAATAAATAAGGCCACTCTAGACAAAATGCCAGACTTCAGCATTGAAACATTGTGATATGATGCAACATGACAAAAAAGCTGGATGGAAAGCAGGATGTGTTGCTTCATATTTTTCTATAATATGATTTTACTGAAATGTTTGTTTAGCAGAAAATATCAAAGAAATATTAAAATTTTTCATCATTCCCGGATCTGAATAAAAATATTTAACAGTTTATATGATTAAAAAAAATCAGAATCAAATCACACAACAAAAATTTTTTTGTAACTGACAGAAGTGGGAAGTCAATCAGTGCACATACATTTGTCTAAAGTACTAATCTGATATCTGAAATCACCTGAAAAATAATCATTCCATATTTTTTAAATGATCAAAACTATCTAAAAATGCACAAATTTCCAATCAGAAACATCCAAGATCACTATACAGTATTTCCATTTAATATTAACTGATATGCATTTGTGGCAGCCATGTTTACTCTTTAAAAAGGATCAATCTACACATTCCTGATCTTATTTATGAAACACTTGATAAACTAATATTTTTTAATTTTTTAAATATGAACATTTATATGCAATTGCATATTTTTAATTATATAAACGAGAAGAAATAGCATTTTTAGAAATTACTGCATCTGTTTGCTACCATAGACTGTGCTACTAGCACAAAAAAGATGCAACAGGATTGCTTCATTATATTTTTGATTGTATCCAATATTTAAATGTCTATAAAAATATTAGTTTATGTATTAGTCGTACATATCCAAATTTTTTTAGGGTAAAAATTTTTAAAAAAATCAGTAAGATGATTTTTTTATCTTCATTAAGGATTTAATGAATATTGATCTTCATTAAGGATAAATATGGTGGATTACATAGCTGACACAAAAGTACAATGGGAATGCAGCACAGCTGAGTTGGTAAATCTTCGATCTTGCCAACTCAGTCAATCAGAAAATTTTTTGATTTTTGATTGACCTGTGTATAAGCCAAACCCCTTCTTCAAAAATTTTTTCTGGGAAGAATCCTCTGCTTATACATTAGTATATATGGTAATCTATTTATTTTGAATAAAATTAGCAATTTGTTTTAAATCTACAGCTATTGAGTGTAAGGTAAACAGTTTTACTAAAATATTAGAAAATGTCAATAAATATTTGTTTATAGCAAAAAGCAAAAATTTGATATTTTGTTTTTCAAAGTGTTAAGAAATTCAAGTTTTCAATAAACTATAAAACTGCTTTCTTTCTATAAAAACTTTAGTACATTCATTTCCTTTACATTTACACAACTACTCATAATATCAATCAGAGTTACACAAAAATAATAATTTAACTCTAGTAACTGATGGCTAACATTTAGCTTCTCAAATACACAAAGAGAGAGACTGAATGATATTGAGTTCATGTAGGTGGAAAGTATAATTAAAATAGGATATATACAAGAAGATACCCAAATTCAGATTTATTCTGTACAACACTCATAAATGTTTTGATAAATTTATAAAAATAATCTAGCTCAGTTATTAGTAATTACAAATAAGCAAATTTAAAGTCATAAATATTGAAAAATGGTTGCTAACATTTAACCACAAATAAGCAAATTTGCAAATACTGAATTCACGAATACAGAGGGTTTACTGTATTCATAAATTTAGCCATCTTTTAATATTTTTTATCTTTAATTTTTTATAGTTGAATCTAAAATATTAAAGAAGTTTCTAAAACTTTGGGTATTTGAAAATAATTTTGGAGAATAATATATATATTACTTATAATCTATTAATTTTATATTTTAGCTTGAAAATTTTTAATACAAAAATAACTTAAATAATTAAATACCTGACCAGATCAAATTTACTTAAAGATGATATAATTAAAGCACTATGCAAAAACTTTTTAAATATTGTAATGAAATTTGTTAATAAAGTTATCTGTTATACATCAAAGTAAATACAAATAACTCTTCTGCAAAATTAGTTTGTGCTATAGTAATTCCCAGAAATGACTAGTAAAAATATCAGTTGGACAATAAATTAAATATAGTATAACTATTCAATTATACTTGCTGATCATACTATCGAAATTTATAATACTTCTAAATTCTGTAATCATTAAATTCAAAAATTAAAAACTTGTGTACAATACTTATTATTTTGTAAAAGAAATAATTGATGTAATTATCCAATACAGTATATTTGAAAATTGGTTATCCCCCTTCAATGTTAGATAATCAATGATTGATTTATTTTATACAAGAATTTCTTGATTTATGCAAATACAGTACACACAAATTTGTTTATAAAAATTTTGACATGCAAAATTTTAAAAAATAATTTTTATGATTTTTAAAATAATAACACAATACTGAAATTTTACATGGCAATATCACAACAATAGTTTGGACATAATAATAATTTTTATTATATAATGAAAATTGTATATACAGAGTGGGTCATGAAAATCTGACTGTTTTCATGACAATGCTATGAAATAATGGGTCAGAAATATACCAGACCACTGTCGGAAATAGGATGTTTACTTAAATTTATTAAGACACATTCACTTCTTAAAAATTACATTAGGAAGATAGAATTAATACAATCTTGCAATTTTGCATGAAAGTTTCATATAATGCATTGAAACATAATGAGTAAGGTTTGTCGGTTTTTAAAACCAGTTTTTTGGATAAATTTATAAAATTGGAAAAACAGTTTTTAAATTTAAAAACTTTAAAGCCATCCTGTTACACTCACAGAAAAGCACACAAAAAACAAAGCTCTAAACAGGATAAATATTTAAAAATATTTATCCTGTTTAGAGCTTTGTTTTTTGTGCGCTTTTTTAAATTTAAAAATTTGGTTTTAGATACTAGATTTAATATACAAAATTAATTAATTATTTAATTAAAAATGTTAACATTTTAACTTGAAATCACCTTGGGCATATTGAGTAAGGAATCTTGCAGTGTATAACTGAAAAAATGTGGCTTGAAATAATACCATATTTTCGAATAAGGATTGTGAATAAGTGACACAGGGATCCAAGATAGGAGTATTAACTTGGAGATCAAGATGATAAAATTAACATATTTATTAAAATAGCAAAAAATAAAAATACAATGCAACAAAAGGATAAATACAATTAACATCATTAACTCTGGAAGTAAATGAGATATATACAAAATAAGAAGAGAGTTACAATTTTAATTCTTGGACAGGAGAGAGAACTATTCGATTCTGGGTTGTGTGGACATACCTAAAAAAGAAAGATATTTATTCTTCTATCTTCTTTCTTTCCTCCATATTTTTCTTGGGACAAATTTCATCTTCATTCCTTTGTCTTCATTGGACACCACCAATAGGAATGAACATGACTTCTCTTTTTCTCCTACATTTTCAAAAAGACCAATTATCTCTCTCTCTCTCTCTCTCTCTCTCTCTCTCTCTCTCTCTCTCTCTCTGTTTCTCTCTAAACATTTGTCATTTGTCTTGATGCCAACAAATAGACTTTTCAACTCTGTCCTCTTTCTCTAAACATCGTAGTTCTCCCATTACCTTGTTTTTTGTATTGCGATTTTATTACCTAAAGTTTAATTATATATATAATATTTTTTATTTTTTTGTAAAAATTCAAAAATCAGTTTTTGGAAATACTGGAGTTTGAAAACTGGTTTTTTCAAAAGTCGAATTTTGTATAAACCCTAATAATGACATCAGTTTAGCAAATTTCACACAGAATGTGACATTTAAACTCCTAGATACAGTAGAATTGATTAACATACACTTTAGACTTGTTGTACTCCCACAAACTAGTCTGGTGTCATTATATTAGGAGATCAAGCTGGCTAATCAATGTCTTCAAACCATGAAATCAGATGGCCTGGAAACATCTTTTGAAGAACATTCCTGCTTATCTTTGCAGTGTATAGTGTAGCATCATCCTATTGAAACCAAATGGCATCAGGCATCAATCTTTGGAGTTTTGGATGAAGAAACATGTCAAATATAATACAGTAGCATGCAGCATCCACAGTGACAGCTTGATTGTTCTCATCAAAGAAGTAAGAGCAATGATAACAAATGTAGACAAACTGTATCACACTGTTATTCTTTCACATGTGACTGTATTGTATTTGTATCACTTTAATACTAAAAATTTTATTTGTTGACAAATCTAAGAGGCAAAAATGTGCCTCGTTAGACATTATTAACACATCCTATATCCATGCATCATCCCTCAAAACTTCCAAGAACTGTTTGCAAAAATTAATATAAGACATTTTATCCTCTTCCCTAAATTCGTAAGTGACTTGAATCTTATAGGGATGGAAATGGAGGTCCTTGTGTAAAATTCTTCTTACAGTTCTGATGGACATACATACTGCACTTGCATGTCATTTGGCTCAGCATATTAGATTTCTGCACTGGAACATTCACTCTTGAAATGTTTTCAGGCATGTGAATAGAATGCTATGAACCAGCAAACCTATTTGCTACATTTCTGTGTTCGTTAAAATCCTTAACTATTTTAAAATGGTATTGTGGAAAGGAATTCTGCTATGTCTTAGTACAGCAAATTCATGTTAGAAAGTCTTTGTCTGTACCACTGGCTTTGTCTCCATATTGCATACATACAGGGTCTCACCAATTAGTTCTGCATGATGACTAAACTGCATACCTCCACAAGTCACTTCTGACATCATTCAGGTACAACACCTCTCAGTGTTTTCATACCAGCCATATAAAAACCATTAAATCCTCTTGCCCACCCTGTATGTAATTACAATAATTACATTGTATTTCCTGTCATATAAATATAGTGTATTTAATTCCTAATGTATTTGCAAGTACAGTGGGTGATCGGTTGACGAACAGTTCGGATAATGAACACTTTTTCGAAAGATTTTTATGTTCGTTTAATGAACACATGATTGGATAACGAACATTTTACAGAACAAACTGTGGAACCCCCACATGATTGGATAACGAACACCTTACAGAACAAACTGTGGAACCCCCGGACTGAGAGAATGACAGGTCAGCCCGATGGCTGCATGGTAAAGCTGTGGCTTAATATTCAGGAGGATCCAGGGGTCCCACTCCTCCAATTTTTCAGGAGGGATTTGGGCCCAGCTTGTTGAAACCCATCTTTCAATCTTCTGGTTGATGGGATCTGGGTCCGGACCATCGAAACCCATCCTTCATCTTCCGGTTGACCTCATCATGGGTGTTGTTCAGCTGTGATGATGGCGGTTCTATAAGTGGCCGCCGCCAGATAAAAATATTGCATGAGACCTGTGTTATGGCGGGCTCTATAAGTGGCCGCTGCCAAATAAAAATATTCCATGAGGATATTTTATAAGTGGCTGCCGCCAGATAAAAATATTCCATGAGGATATTTCGGCTCAACTAACCTAACAGAATGATAGACTTAGGCCTTGTGCGGACTTATGGATAATTACACTTATGGGTAAGGATGGAAGAACAGTAGTTTTTCCCCATTAAAATGAACTCAAAAACAACGTAAAACAAATCAAAGATTTATTAAAGAAGGTAGGAGAGAGATTTTACAATTTTTCGGACTTAGAATGGCATCCATACCAGGTTGAGGTCAATAGGCTTGGGGATCTCTACCACGACAATGCTATTAATCACTTCCGAAATATCCTGAAGGAGAGAGAAAAGCAATCGATATTAGACAGATTCTTTATCGGAAAATAAACATAATAGATTAAAATGCAAGAATATGTATGTATATATTATTGTTATTACATATAAATAAACGTAGTAAGAAATTATATAATTTTTTATTTATGTTTTTTTGGTTCTCTGGAACAAATTAATCAAATTCCCATAAATACCTATGGTAAATCGATGATTGGTTAACAAACAATACAGATAACGAATATTGTCTTAGAATGGATTATGTTCATTAACCGATCACCCACTGTATAATATAACTAAGTGCAATCAAAAGTTGATCATAAACTTTGACAAGAAAAATTGATGTGAAATTGTATCAAATTTTTTTTTATTTGTTTTAAAAATAAATTTATTTAATCTGACAAAAATGAATATACAATTATTCACTTGTAATTATAGTATAAAAATAAATAATAGAAATGATTGATTCTTAAATATCAATTTTTAAAATATTTATTAAGAATATACAATTATTTTTATGTATGGTAATGAATCACTCTAATAAATCATAATAATACAATGGAATCAAAAAGATATGCAACCCGACATTTACAGTAGAATGCAATGATGCATAAATCATATGTTTGTTTACACATAATGTCATAATGTTAAATTGCAATGTTCAGTGATATTCAATATTCAGATAATAGTTATAGCATGCGTTCAAAATGAGCACCTTCTTCCTGAATACACATTTGTACTCTTTTCACAAGATTGGAAGTCACTTTCCATAGGGATGAAATGGCACATTCTGAATTGCTGTAGCAATGTTAACTTTAAGCTCATCAACTGGGTAAGCTTACATAAACTAAGATCTTTCATTGAACATGATATGGGTAAAGATCTAACCATTTCATATTTTTATGTGCACTTATAATAAACCAGTTTGTGGATGAAAATTTTCATATACTTTTCAACATGAAATATTAATGCCATAACATTGTCCATTTTTTCTTGGTACTAATAGACATCCACTCTGCTTTTTATCCATAACATTCTCAGTTTTACAGAAATGATTAATTAATTATGCTATTGTTGATTTATTGGGAGTTTTCATTGAGATATTTTTATCCAAATTCATTCTTTTATATGAGGACCAAATTAAATCTATTAAATGTTTGTTTGCAAAAATTGAAAAAAATAATACAAAGTAAATACATATATTATTTCAAGAAATATATATAGCATGAATTTTCAATATAGAAATTATATAAGTTTATTTATATAATAATGCAGTTTTAGTAAAACATAAATTTTGTTTCTTTTTTCTAAAATATATTTTAACTAGTACAAATGATGCTATTGTAGTGTTACATCTGTTTTTATGAATATATAAAAAAAATTAAAATTAAGAAACTCTTTGGCTTGATTATAATGATGATTAAACATTAGTCATACGAAAACATAATTCTTATATATATAGAGCTGTTTTACATTTTCAATATTTTGCATGAATGTGTTATTATTTTATAAATAAAGCAATTTTTAAATAATTCAATTTTTATTATAAGCATGCACAGATTTATTTTTGTATTTCACTGCCAATATCACATCAGAATTTTTTCATTAAAATTATTAAATTATTATGTATACAAAATATATGACATTCTCCTAATTGATATCTGTTATATTGGATTGTTTGCAGGCATAAATTTCAATGCCTACAATCAATGCAATAAAATAGAAAAAAACAAAAAATAATGTTTTGCAAATATTAATGTGTCATTCAGGGAATATATGATTAAATTTTTACAACAATATTAAAAGCAAGACTTGATCAATAAATAAATGGATAATCAAGAAATATTTTGAAAAAAGAAGCCTTAATATTGATGAATAGAATATTTTTTTCTTTAATTAATCAATGAATATTTGAATTCCTTAATTCTTAATGCTGGTATTAATTATGCTATTTCTTTTTTTTTTTTTTAATCAAATTATATTATTAGTAAAACTTATATATTTATATTTCTGATTGTTTTGTTAATATATTTGAAAATATAATGTATTTATTTCTTATATTTATTTAGTTTTCAATATTTAAATTTAATAAATTTTTAGTTATATCAATATACCTGGGAATATAACTTTTTTTTTAATCCTGAGAGAACTGTCTAGATATAAGTGCCTCTGCAAAAAACTTAATTCCACACTAATGATAAATTTTATGTATCAAATAATAATTAATTTTTAACATTTTATAAATCATTTATATTTTAAAATTATAAATTTTTAAGTAATTGATAAGAAATCTAATATTGAACATGTTTTTATAAATGATGTAATCTGAAACAAAACTGAAAAATATTTCTATTCATGAAGCAAAGTGTATAATTTCTGTGTAATTGCAAAAAATCAATATCTCATGCAAAATCTTTAGTAATAAATTACACTGTAGTTTAATAGTATTCCTGCAATTTATTGTATTGAAATAATTTCTATAAAAATTAATAATAAATAAAATTCCTTTTTATAAAAATAAAAATTAATATAAATTTTATTAAAATAAATAAAATTCCTTTTTATAATAATTACTTTTATTATATATTCTAATAAATAATGCAGAAAATAATTGAAAAAAATGATTAACATTGTATTTTAAGATCAATTTCTATGTTTCTTTAAACCTTCAAATGTATTATTTGATCTAGTGTTTTATTATCTTTAAAAGATATAATTATTCTAATAATAGTTATAAATCATTGTGCTTTTCACAAATATGGAAATAGTCCTAAAAAATAAAATTTATTATTATTAAATTTGAACAAAAATTTAATAATAATAAATTTTAGTATCAGTATTATTAAATTTGAACAAAAATTTAATAATACTGATTAAGAAATCAAAAAAGTAAATAACATGGTAAATTCATGAAAAATTAAATAATTGATGCATTTTTATTAGAATAATATAGAATCATGAGAAATATTGAATTTAAAATTATATTATTAATATATTTAATTTGTATTTCATTTTTTAAAGTAATAAATATTAATTTTTATTTTTTTATATAATTTAAACTAATGATTAATGTATCAACTAAAATTCATCTTTAACATAAATTTCAGAAAAATTACATATTACATAAATTTTTCTGATAGTATTTAAATGAGAAACTTCTTGTAGATAAATATGATCAACACACACATAAAAAAATACAATATCTGAAAGGAAAAACTAATAGCACTGATAAATATTTTAATTCTTTTTTTGAGATAATTCTCAGCTATTGAACTCTGCATCTTATTATCTGAATATGTTATAGGAGTAATTCAATATTGTCACCATTGACTACTTGATTATATAATAAACAATCTCTTTATTCATGATAAAGAAAAAGTTTAAAAATAAAAGAGAATCATACATGAACACAATGGTGTTACAGTTAAGAGATTATATTATAAATGTAACTATTTTTATTCTTTATATCTTGATGAAGAGTAACAAATACATATAACACAGTATGTAAAAAGTTATCAAATGTAAATCTGATAAATTCACAGTTTGTGTCTTCATAACATATCTGATAAGATATTAACAGCTAATATGTATATATATATACATATTTTCGAAATTAGTTAATTTGAATTAATTACTAAAATGCTGAATTTTCTGAACAATTTGATTTCATTATAATGGAGGTCATAATGAGATTTTGATCTCCATATTTATCTGGCAAAAGGTAATCTTCTTTTGAACATTTAAGGAGAAGGTATATTTCACAATTACCAGACTTAAAATTTTGCAAGATCTAGATTGCTTTAGTAGAAATTTTGGATATCTTTAGAGAAATAATCAGAAATTTACCTTATTAATCTGATTTAACTCATAAAAGAAGGAATTTGATTTATAGTAGTTTTGGTTTAAAATATTTAATGAAGCATAAAATTTATTCATAAAACTAAAATTTTTAATTATTTTACATAAATATAACATAGACTAATATGCTTTTGACAAATAAGTAAAATAATGTAAATTAACATAAAAATCATAACGCTTTCTAAATGGGATTTATTGATGCTCAAATAAAACATAGGATGCTCACAATGATACATATTATTTACATAAAAAACAGTTTAAGGTCCTATAAGCTAGTTTAGATTTTGTTTTTTATATTAATTTGTGACCTAGTTGTTAATTGGTTTATTATTTACATGATATAAATAAATCATCTAATTATACATATCATATTTTGAAGCTAATTTAGCCTTCCTACTATTTTAAAGTTAAACTAATAATAAAATTTGTAAAAAAAGATTATTTGAACTATACAAATTAACAAAACTTCTGTAATTTGTTATTAAATTATGATGATCAAATTGCAGAAATTTTCTGCAATTGCAGAATTTAAATATTTTTCAGAAATTGATCTGTTCTTGATTATATATTTTTGTTCATAAACAAAACCAGGAAATATCATCATCATTTCTAGGTATTGATTTGAAAATTTAATTATATTATAGTCATAAAAAAATACTTATTGAGACCAAAATTGGAATAAGCCTATCTTTAATGATGTGTAAAAGTATTTTCAGAAATATAAATCCTATTTCAGTTTAAAATTTGATTATAAATTACATACTGTATATAACTCAACTAGATTTTAACTGCTTAAACTTTAAACTTAACTAAACAAACTATACAAGCATTTATAGCAGTAAGATATACTTTTTATTAAACTTTTGCTACAAACGTTTTCGGTTTATTCACATTTTCAAGTAGCATTCCAATTATAAAACTTCCAAATCAAAAAATATCAAAAAAATCATACTGTATATCTAATATTTTCTAAATTAATAGCATGTCACATTGATGTAATTAAATTCTTATAAATTTCAACTGATTTTAAATATAGTACTTTCTGAAAAATATTTTTAGTTTTTCAAAATAAAACTGCTATTAGGCTATTATTAATTCTTACACAGTAGGATTAATAACTATTTTGCTATAAACATCAAGGATCTATTAATCAAAGAAATGAAATCAATAAGTCAAAACACTTTAGAAAGTAATTTAAAATTAACAGAAAATTAAAATTTAAACTTATTTAATTTCTTCATTTACAATTTTAAAGTAATTTAATCAGTTTAAATTATTAATTCAGTCAGGCAGGGCTGTCAAGAGAAATTTTCAGGCCCGTGACAAGACTGTGGTCTGGGCCCCACTTAAAAAGTGCATCACTTTGGTTTAATAAAAAAAGTCATACAAAACATTAAATATTTATTTAAGAAAAATGTATAATAAATTCAAAATTCGATACTTTACATACCAAACATTAAATAAAAATTTAAAAACCTTTGTCTATCAAAATACAATTATATATAAGTTTATTTTGACACAATTTCTTTGGATGGTAGACAGTGTGCTTTGGCAGTGGCCTGTGAACTATTGCACATATTATGTGATACATTGGGGCCCAACAGTCGGGCCCATGACAAAAGTCTCAGATGTCACCCCCTCTCAATGGTCCTGCAATCAAGTATATAGAAAGACTTATACTTAGTTTAAATTTTATTTATTTATTTATTTTCTATTAATCCTACATTTGTCTTGGATATTTTAGCATATTGATTTTGCTTTTTTGCCTATTTAATGTAATTAATGTTAATCTTTTAAGTTAAGCAAATTTGTGTTATTTCAATTTATAACACATCCAACTTAAGGGAATTTTATCTGTGGCTGATAATTGCCATTGGCAGTTATGCATAGTATTGAGTGATATGTTGCTTTTCATATAACCTATGCTATTAATCTTAATCTCTAGCATCTTTAGCATTACCAGTATAATTTTGAGGCATATCAGAAAATACTGTGGTTTTCATCTGCATTTACTATTTGACTAAAATTATAGTTTTGTTTTTTCTCAATTGAATCATATATCATTGAAACTTAAGAAGTTTCTCTTGAAAGTCAGCAGGAAGTTTTTGGCATATTGATGTTCAACAGCTTAATGATAGCCCTTCTTGATGCATGAATTGATCACACCAACCTCTTATTGCTTTGAAATGCCTTCCATAAATTCCAAAAGATTTGGTAATTTCTTCTGCCTTCAATCGCATTGCTTGACATGTACTATTATAATACACTATGCTTTTTTACATGATTCATTCTTAGATTTATAAAACTTTCTTTTCTTAGATTTGGTAAAACACATGGTTGTTATTCTATAGACAAATATAGAAATTCCATCATTTTTCCAATAATGAATGTTCACCTTGATGATATCAAATTTACAAGCTGCTACTCTGTTTCCATGTTTTTCTGGGTAAACAATAATATTTTGTTTTAATGCAGCATCATAATGTAATAATTTTGAAAGCATTTTAAATATTAATTAGGAACCTAAATTTCAGTAAACTCAACACGTCATTAAAAATAAATGAACAATTCAGTATGTCAGAATCACTATCCTGATGATTCAAAGTTTGAAAATGCACAAGTGACTGCTGTATAGCTAAGACGGTGTTGTCAATATTATTATACTGATAATTTTAACAAATTTTAATAATTCATGGAATTTGATTGCAATCCTATACACTAAACATTTTTATTACTATATTAAATTGTAAGATGCACCTGGACTTCAGAGATGACAAAATATGAAAAATTGTGCATCTTAGAATTGATGAAATATAGTATATTAAATCTATGGAACATCTACAAACTATTATTACAACATTACAGTTTTTTCACATAAAAGAAATGATCTGTATATATAAAATGTGGTCTTTTCATATACACATATACAGGATGATTCGTTTAGAACTGACCTATTTCATTGGGCTGTAGTTTTGTGAAAAAGTATCCGATTTTAATGCGGTTTACGATGCAAAAGATGCAGGAATGATGAAAATTTTAGTGGTTCGTCCCGTTTTTTGATGTGCAACGCCGAAAAAAAGAATAAATAAGAAATAACGGAAACCGTGAAATGCTATACAAGGAGGGATGGCTTGCACCTATAAAACGCTGTTAAAAGCTCTGATTGCTGTACAAAAACTTTGATTCCCATGTGGCATACAAAACGTGACTAAAGGTGTATAAAGGTCATTAAGGTTATAATCACTTACCCTACAGTAGGTGTTGAAAATGACCATTTTCCTGGCGTAGGCATAACCGAACTCGCCACTCCATGTTGGCTGCAACACTCTGCAATGTGTTGGCAGTGATTTTTGCAATTTCCCTAGAAATGTTGGCCTTTAATTCGTCCAGTGTCCATGGTTTATCACGATACACACGACCCTTCAGAAAACCCCATAAGAAGAAATCTGGGGACGATAGATCTGGTGACCGTGGAGGCCACATCTATTGGCAGCTTATTTTTTTTCAGCATTGCACATCAAAAAACAGGACGGACCACTAAATTTTCATCCTTCCTGCATCTTTTGCCGCAAACCGCATTAAAATCGGATACTTTTTCACAAAACTGCAGCCCAGTGAAATAGATCAATTCTAAACGAATCACCCTGTAATAAATGTATATACATAATATTTTAATAAAAACAATTTGTATTACATACAATGTATGTAATAATCTTAAAATATAATTAAAAATTTTATATATTTTATATTAAATAAATAAAAAATTACTACATCAAAATTTTTAACATACCTATTTCCATTGCTAAATCATTGGAAGCTCGCTGATAATCTTGACAGGCGACTTTGTTTGGTATTATTTCAATATTATTGCCAGATTCTTTATAACCTAATAAATCTTTGAACCATTTAATCAATTCAGGAAATTTTCTACAAGAATAAATATTTAATATACAATTAATATATTTTAATGTTTAAATTAAATTCTTATATATTTAAAAAAAATGATAAATATGATTGCATAAACCTTAAAAATCATTAAATGTAATGAGCATTTAACAGTTCAGAATCAAAATGAGTATTTTTATTTTTTCTTCTGGAAAATATTTTTGTATAAGAAATCTAAAGAATTTTGGAATATACAGAATAATGTAAAAAAAGTTCTACTTCAACATATTTTGTTTGGATTCCATATAAGTGCTGTTTTTGTCTGTTTACAGATTTTGTTTGTACAGGTAGGCTTCGATTAGTGCGAATAATGGGTCCTACGAATTTCTTGCACTATTCAAAGTTTTAACTATATGTAAAATATGGTAATTAGTTCTTGCTTTGTGAGATTCCGGCCATTAGTCAACCTCATGGTAATTGGTTCTTGCTTTGTGAGATTTTCAATTAGCCAACCTCATGGTAATTGGTTCTTGCTTTGTGAGATTTTGGCCATTAGCCAACCTCATTGAATAACCACAATACTAACTGTTTAAGAAATATTTATTTTTATATTTTACTTTGTTGTTCATCATCTAAATTAATAAATTACCAGGAATTGTGTCTCATACTGTGAAGAAGTTAACTCCGACCTGTCCCGTTTTATTTTATTATGCTCTTTTATTATTTATCGTTATTTTCAATATTATCTAACGTATTATATTTTAGTTTAAGAATTGACTTACTTTCACATTCTCTGTTGTAGTAGTTACCAATCACGTGTTACGGAATCGGAAGCCGTCCTCTGAAAGAGCTGCCCCGGCTAGTGACGTCATTGCATCTGAATAAGTTCTACCACTGAGCCAATATAAGAATATAAGAATGATCTTGTATCAATGTTTTCTTTGTATATAAAAATTGTAAAGATGATGATATGAACTGAATACTCTGTAAGCTAATAAATTTAATATTGTTACGCAAACTTATGCAAATGAGTGAAGTATGAGATTGTAAGTCACTCGGTATTTAAATGGAAGCAACCAATGACACAATGAGGTGTTGTACTGATGTAAGGTTAGCTAAGTGACATTTGAGTTTCTTGTAAAGATCGATGATTGCTTCAAGTTTGTATCGGTGATGGAGGTAGTAGAATTTAGTAGTATTTAAGGTTGTTTCTTGTGAATAATTGAAGTTTTGGATATGAGTTGGATTAAACAAGTTTTGTTGATTTACTGATTGTTGCTTTATTATCATTTGAATAAAGCTTTAACAAAGCTCCAAAACATGTAAGTGGTTTTGAATCTAATAAATTTATACTTTTTATTATTTATTAACACTTTTGTAAGTGTTTTGAGTCTAATAAATTTATATATTTTTGTCATTAAACTGTTTTGAGAATTTCTTCAATTTATTAGCATAAGTTTCTAACATCGTTGTTCGTTCTAGTTCTAACACTTAATCGGTACTTCTAGTTGTAAGTTCTGGTTATTTTGTTTTCATCCGTTAGAAGTTAAGTTTTCATAGCTTGTTTTGAATTTAATCGTATTTAGTTTAGAAAATAGTTAAAGACCTGAGCTCAGGCCAAACTCTGGAATTTGCAGAGTAGTTAGTCAGTTAGGTTTGTTTAGTTATAATTTATTATTAATTAGTATTCGTTGGAATTAGCGACTTTGCGATACCATCACCACACCAACCACTGAATTATTGTGACCACTTTTATGTCGCTCAATCACATCCATTTTTTGCTGTAATGTTATTACTAACCTCTTCTTTTCTCACATCCATTTTTTGCTGTAACGTAATCACTGACCTCTTTTTTTTCTCAATCACATCCATTTTTTGCTGTAGCGTAATCACTAACATCTTTTTTTCTATTCCTGTTTTATCGTCAGAAGTGTTCTTCCTTTTATCCATTTCGATACCTACCAAAAGAGTAAATCGAAAGCAGAAGTTGAGCGCTGCTTTTATGTCGCTCAATCATATCTATTTTTTGCTCTAGCGTAATCATTAACCTCTTCTTTTTTTTGTTTCTGTTAGAAACGCTGATCTAAATTAATAACTTACCAGGAATCGCATCTCATACCATCCTCTAGGGTGACCATTTTTATCGTAATATAATGCGGGACAGAGAGCGCCTTTGTAGCATAATCACTAACCTCTTCTTTTTTTCGTTTCCTGTTTTATCATCAGAAGTGATCTTGCTTTTTTATCCATTGATACTTTTTAAAAGAGAAAATTCTGTACTATACTGTATGTATATGATGATATACTTTTTAAAAGAGAAAATTCTGTACTATACTGTAAGTATACGATACTACTTTTTAAAAGAGAAAATTCTGTACTATACTGTATGTATATGATAGTACTTTTTAAAAGAGAAAATTCTGTACTATACTGTATGTATACGATAACAGAGCTGAATAATGAATGTTAAAATAGCTAACGGCAAAAAAGCCCATCTTTCTGGTGTTTCACCCCTTCAATACCAAGTGACTTTCTTGGACTGCTCTTCTTCCAGTTTTACTAACTGAAAATTAGCATTAATTTGTTAACTGACATCATGAAAGGGGATGGACCTTTGTTAGTAAGACTGGTCTATGCTTACAACTCGCATTAATCGAATATTTGGTCGCACTAAGTGAAAAACGGTATCATTTTTATAAGTCGCACTAATCGAAGCCTATCTATAGTGTAATTATGAACCACAAAATATTTTTCAATAATTCCAAAACATAAACTATCTCAATTTGATCATTTGAACAAATTTGTATAGAAAATTAACATTAATAAAATTATATATTAATAATTATAATACATACTTTAATCATTTTTAAAAACTGATAGATAATATTTTAATATACATACCCTAAAAATGGTGTAACTAAATATACCAATTCATGACGTGACACAACTTGTTGATTGTATAGAACTATACATCTAAGAAAATTTTCATAAACTTCTTGACTTCTCAAAGCTTTCCTTACCTATTAAATATTTCCATGAGGAAAAAAAAATCAAAATCTCTTTTCTCAATCTAAATACTGTCATATATAATTTACTGATGATAAAATAGTACTATGTTCAATTATTAATTTTCCTTCTTTTTTCCAAGAAGTTTTCACAAAACTGCATATACTTTAAATTGAAATGTAACCTATATATAAAGCCAAATAAAAATTAACCTATTAAAGTCCACTGATATGTATACATGTAATATGGAATTGGCATGTGTTGACTATTATAATGTCTATATGTCATGAAAGCGGAATGAAAACCTGTAAATAAAGGGTTAGAAAAACTGCAATCCTGATTAAATTAACACAGATATTATGGATCAATTTTTTTTGTTCTTATTGGCTGAAAATATGTGCACCTGATGGTGGTTCCTTAACTTTTTAGTTGCTGCAATTTTTGTAAATACTTTTTACAAAGTTTTGTGTTGTTATTCTTTTTTTTTTACCACTTTTTCAATTTATTAATCAATTATATAAAAATAATTCTGATTTTGATAAGAAATAGATTATATTTTTAAAATGTTAAGCAAAAATTAAATATTTCCTAAGATGAGCTATAAAATTCTGAAAAATTATAAAATATTCTAGATAATATGAAAATATTAATTACTTATGTTAAAATATATTATTATTATTTTGTTAACCATTGATTTTTTGTTTCATTTTTACTGATCTATATAAAAAATATGAGTTAATGTGAACGTAAACACTCATCAGGTTATTATAGGGATAACACTTTTTATTATTTTCTGGCAGCCAATCATTTCCTGCAAAATTCTAGCTAAAACTTAGTTTACTATGCAGCAAGTGTTATTGGGTGCAGTGCAACATTAAACCATCTCATGTCCAATTACAGTAAAAGAAAGAATATTATAGCTGTTTATGTAAGGGAGATGATTTCCGTATACGTTGGATGTCTTTTTATGTAAATACGAAATTTTATAAAAAATTAAAATTACTAAAATGAAGGAAAAACATTTATAAATATAAGTTATTAATAAAAGTGACAGTATTTTAAAAAGTAAATGTTACTTTTGACTAATTATGTAATGTAGCTTCATTAATTTTCAATAAAATTTGCATATTTTATTTATCAACTTTTTTTGTGAAAATATGGACCAATTTTCTTTCTTCATGGTTTGTTTTATTCTTGTTGCTATTCAAAATATCAATAATTTTGTTGTATGGCTAAGATTTTGTATTAAAAAATTATGTTTTCATTAATGTCGTATATAGAATTTCTAGAATATATAGAAGTTTAAAAAAAAAAATAAAAATTGTTCATACTATTAGAATCAGAACAATAAACAAAATAAGCTGTAAAAACCTTAACGATTTCTGATGAAAATTAACCCTTTGCACTCCGTTGTCAATACGTACATGACAGGCGCATGGCGCAGAAATGAACGTTGCCGCCGTCGCCGCACCCCACGTCGAGCACGGTGTCCTCGGCGGAAATCGGAAAGCCGCTGAACAGCTCGTCGGTCTCCTGGTTGAACCAGCCGCTGAGCACCGCGTCGCGCAACCCGAGCATGTACGGGTCGACCGGCGCAGGGGCGGGTGGCGCGGCGACGGGCTCGGCGACGGGGCTGGGCGGCGAGACGATCTTCTTGAGGAAGTTCAGCATGAGGTGGCTCCGGAAGTGGTGGCGACGCGGCGGGCGGCGCTCAGGCGCTTGACCAGGCGGGAGCCCAGGTCGCGGCAGGGGCTCTCGACGAAGCGGTAGTTGAGCTCGCTGAGTACGACGATCAGGGCCAGGCTGGTGCCGAGCAGCGACAGGGGCCGCTCGCCGGCGTCCCAGCCCAGGCGGAAGCAGAGTTCGCGACTGAGATAGAACGCCGGGATGTGGATCAGGTAGATCGCATAGGAGCGCGCGCCGACCCAGACCAGCAAGCGCTTCAGCGGCCCGTTGGAGAGCAGGTAGTCGCGGTCGTAGGAGGCTATCCACACCAGCAGTCCGCACAATAGCGCGATGGCGCCGATCCGCACGGCGACCAGGCTGTACGCTTCGCTGGCCAGCACGCCCAGGGCCGCGGCCACGGCGACCAGCAGCAACGGCCCGCTCCAGGCGCGGCCCAGCAGGGTGGGGTTCCAGCGGGCATAGCCAGGCTGCAGGGAGGCGAGGGCGAGCAGTACGCCGATGGCCAGGGCGTCGGTGCGCAATACCATCAGCAGCGGCGTGCGCAGGCTGAAGAACTGGACCAGCACCAGCGCCAGCAGGGCCCAGCCCAGGTAGCGACGCAGGCAGAGGATCAGCAGCGGCAGCAGGAGGTAGAACTGTTCCTCCAGGGAAAGGCTCCAGTAGACGAAGCTGGCGCCGTATTCGTAGCGGTAGAAACTGTCGGCGAAGCGGAAGTTGGCGACCTGGAGGAAACCGGCGAGGCTCGCCGCGAGGTTGGCCGACAGGCTGCCGAAGGCTCCGGAGCGGTTCAGCAGCAGGCAACAGGCCAGGATCAGCGCCAGCCACAGCCAGGCCGAGGGCAGCAGGCGGAAGGCGCGGCGGATCCAGAAGTACCGCGCCTGTTCCCAGAATGCCTGGCGTGTGGGCGCCTCGCGCAGTTGCGGGATGAGGGTGCGGGCGATGACGAAGCCGGAGATGGCGAAGAACAGGTCCACGCCCCACCAGAACTGGACGCGCTGGTTGATGCCGTCCAGCAGTGCCGGGGAGCCGCTGAACAGGTTGCCGTGCAGATGGTGGAATACCACGCCGAGCACGGCCAGCCCGCGCAACAGTTCGATGTCGAGGATGCGTTTGCCGCTCATGTCCGCGACGGTCCGGGGTCGAGCGGCTTGCGCGCGATGATCACCTGGCTCTTGGGCATGAAATGGTCGAGCAGGTGCTTGATCTCCAGGCCGTCGGGACGGGCCAGGAGGTTTTCCCAGAGCCGTGCCCAGTCTTCCATCAGCGCCGGGTAGGGCGGTTGGATACGGTCGCGGACGGCGCCGCCGAGCTCACGGCCGGCGGCCCGTTCGCTGGCCCAGAAGAAGATCATGCCCATCACCCAGAAGAAGCCGCTGGCCTGGCGGTGCTCGATGACCAGCCCGGCGTCCTGCACCAGGCGCGCGAAGTCGTCGCGGGAGAAGATGTGGATGTGGTTGGGCGCCCGGAAGTAGTCGGCCGGGGCGATGCCCTGCTGCAGGTGTTCGCCGACCGGGTCCGGCACGCTCAGCAGGTACTGCGCGCCAGGGCGCCCGAGACGCACGAGTTCGGCCATCACCCGCGCTGGGTTGGCCACGTGTTCGAGCACTTCCATGCACACCAGCTTGTCGGCGCAGGCGTCGCGCAGCGGCAGCGGGTCGCTGTCGCTGACCAGGCCGGTGAAGGGCCGCCGGGCCACCGCCTCGACCTGCTGCGCCAGGCTCCGCACCTTGTCCTCCTCGCTGTCGGTGAAGATCACCGAAGCGCCCTGGCGGGCGGCGAAGAGGGTGGCGACGCCTTCGCCGCAGCCGAGATCGAGCAGGGTGTCCTGGGCGCCGATGGCGAAGCCGGCGAGCAGTTCGCCGGTTTCGCTGCGGAACCAGCCATCCAGCACCGCATCGCGCAGACCGCACATGCGTGGCGACACCGGTTCGCTCGCCGCAGCGGGACGGGAACGCCAGCGTTGGAGCAGGGCGCGGATCATGCCGGGATGCTTTGCAAGGTGGCGGGGTCGCCTTGTGCCGCTTCGTCGAGGAAGCGACGCAGGCGCTCCACGGCCAGCTTGCGGCTGCAGAAGCGTTCGAGGCTGGCGCTGGCATGCGCGGACATGCGTGCGTAGCGCTCCGGCTCCTGGCGAGCGACCTCGAAACTGGCCCGGTAGGCCCGGCACAGCGACTCCCAGTCGGTGATGTAGCGCAGCGTGCGGTAGGCCGCACGCGGGTCGTGGGGCCAGGCGGTGGCTTCTTCCGAGGAGTCGACGATGAAGGCGTTGTCGGCGTCGATGTAGTCGATCATCGCGGTATTGCGCGGAGCCACGGCCGGCTTGCCGCTGGACATGAATTCCATCAGCGGCAGGCATTGGCCTTCGCCGTAGGAGGTGTTCACCACGTAGCTGGTGGCCTCGACCAGCCGCTCGTAGTCCGGGTCGGCGAGGTAGCCGTGGATCAGCACGATGCGGCAGCGGTAGGACTGGTTCTTGTACAGGTGGTGAAGCATGTCGGCCAGCGCTTCGCCGACGTTGTGGTGGGTCAGTTTCAGCACCAGGGTGGCGTCGGGCTCGTCGCGGAAGGTGGCGCAGAACGCGCTGATCATGTCCTGCCAGTTCTTGCGCCCGTCGTAGGGGTTGAACACCGAGGTGTAGATGACCCCGGCGAGGCTCAGCTCGACCTGTTTCGCCGCGCGGTCCGGCAGGGCCAGGATCTCCGCCGAGGGCTCGGGGTCGGCATGGACGGCCAGGTCCAACTGGCGGCTGTCCACCAGCAGGCCGTCCAGGCGCAGGCGCACATCCCGGGCTTCGGGACGGCCCGCCTGCTGCGAGGCGCGGTTGGCGAAGCGATCCCAGACCGGCGCCGGCACGCTCAGTACCGGGTAGTCGCGACCCATGGCGGCACGCACCACGTCGACCGTGAAGCTGGAGTGGGTGATGGCCCGTCCGCTGTGGCGCAGCACGTGTCGCCAGTCGTGGCGCGGTTCGCCGTGCCAGGTTTCGCTGGGCAGGGTGCTGAACTCCCAGGCGAACACCGGGATGGTCGGGCAGGCATGGTGGATCGGCGTGCGATGGGGCGGCGAGAAGGAGAGGAAGACGCAGGGTTCGCCGCGCTTGCGGCAGTCGTGGTAGAGGCGGTCCACCAGTTCGTCGGGATCGCTGACTTCGACCACCTGGCCGATCTCTTCCAGCAGCGGACGGAATTCCTTGAGGACGAAGTAATAGCTGTACTCCGGGCGCCCGAGGTTCTGCCGGATGGTGGTCTTGTTGGTCTCGGAGTGGATGATGATCAGCATGGAACGTTGCCTGTGGCGGTGGCCGCCAGTTCGACGCCGGGCGCAGGGGTTGCCTTGCGAGCGGAAAGGAAGGGTTCCAGGCGCTGGCGGACCACGTCGCCGGCGCA
>AYEL01066885.1:0-20171 GCA_000484575.1 Olivierus martensii | reverse complement strand
GTTGTTAAAAGCTCTGATTGCTGTACAAAAACTTTGATTCCCATGTGGCATACAAAACGTGACTAAAGGTGTATAAAGGTCATTAAGGTTATAATCACTTACCCTACAGTAGGTGTTGAAAATGACCATTTTCCTGGCGTAGGCATAACCGAACTCGCCACTCCATGTTGGCTGCAACACTCTGCAATGTGTCGGCAGTGATGTTTGCAATTTCCCTAGAAATGTTGGCCTTTAATTCGTCCAGTGTCCATGGTTTATCACGATACACACGACCCTTCAGAAAACCCCATAAGAAGAAATCTGGGGACGATAGATCTGGTGACCGTGGAGGCCACATCTATTGGCAGCTTATTTTTTTTCAGCATTGCACATCAAAAAACAGGACGGACCACTAAATTTTCATCCTTCCTGCATCTTTTGCCGCAAACCGCATTAAAATCGGATACTTTTTCACAAAACTGCAGCCCAGTGAAATAGATCAATTCTAAACGAATCACCCTGTAATAAATGTATATACATAATATTTTAATAAAAACAATTTGTATTACATACAATGTATGTAATATTATTTCACATATAAGAAAAAAATATAATAATTTTTTTATATATCATTATATAAATTATTATTTATATTCATATTTGAATGTATAAATGTCAATTTTAAATATTAAAAAATGTATTATTTCTTATTAATTGCTTAAAAAAATCAGAATCAGTAATTATATTATAAACTATTTAAATTTGAAATGCAAATCTTAATTGCTTAAAAAAATCAGAATCAGTAATTATATTATAAACTATTTAAATTTGAAATTTGAATATTAAAGGTGTGGAAATAAGTATGGCTTGTTATTATCTATGCATAATTTTTTTTAATCACTAACATTCACAAAATGTGTTGTGCTGCTAAAATTAAATTTACACAGCATTATTAATATTTTAAAATAACATTGCAGACTTTATTCATTTTTTGTTTGTGTTCATGTGCCTCATTATTTCTTTCCTTATATGTTTCTTCTCTTTTCAGCATTTTTTCATTGCGCTATATTATCAAGTTTTCTGGAGCTGCTAATTGATTTCAGAATTCAGCAAGTGGCTGTGTTTTGTTTATTTATTATATACTTTATAGATCCCAATTTTTATAAATTTATTCTTTTAACAATATGAATTTTAAAATTTTAATTATGTCCTATAGTTAATCACTTTTGTATTTGTTCAGTTTACCATCCCTGCATTATTATCTCTGATAATAAAAAGAAATTGATTTTTGTATTAATTTCTCAAACAAATAATTTCACTAAATAGATACACAAAACAACAAAACTAGTAAAATTCTAATAATTTTCTTGAATATTATATGTAATACATTTTATATATTTTATTCATTTACTTTCAGGTGGTACAACTAAAGCTCAGTGGGAAGATGTTACAGGCTCAACACCACTTACATTTGTTAACGACTGTGTATCGTTTACAACAACAGTTTCTGCACGGTATAATTTATTGCTATTAAATATATTTTCTATAAAGAAAGTTATGTAATTTGGTTTTAGAACAATTATTTATATTAAAGTTCATAAAATAGAACTTAAAGCAGATAAAAAGCACTTAAAACATAAAGCATTTAAAGCACAATTTATGAACTTTGATCTGGAAACAGTAAGATAAGCAGTTTATTTTAGCTTTGTTTACTTTATTTATATTATTTAAATCTATATTTATTTATTTAAACATATTGCCAATTTAGCATAAGAAGTCACTATTGAAATTTAAAAATTTATTTTATTAAAATTCAATCTTATTCTTTGAAACTACTTTGATTTTTGTAATAGTTATTACTACCAGCATCTAATTATTTCATGAATAAATTGGAAATATAAGATGATGTGCTTAATACAATTAATTTAAAATGTTAACAATTCTTACACTACTTACTACTAAAATTAATCAAAATTATATTGAAATAAGTAATATTTCAATATAATTTTGATTAATTTTAGTAGTAATTTCAAACTTGTATTTTATTTTATATTTTTTATTATCTAAAATTAATGTACATATTAAATTAATATTTGTACAGCTTCTAATACTGATATTCAAAATTTGACCAAAATGATTTTTATCACACTTAATTATATATATAATTCTTTCTGCCATATAATCACCATATTTATAATTTACATAATTTAATAATTTCATTGTGTGCATCATGTGTTAACCACCATCATGCCACTTCTACTTTCATGATGATCTTGTGAATCAGTAACCTCCAATAAATCTTTACTTTAAATGTCTTGCTAAGATCTTGTAAACTTACGATAATGATTTCTGTTTTGAATTAATAAATTTCATTTTAGTCTTCGTCTTGTCTTATCAGGGGGGGTGCCAACCATAGCACTTTCCGATTTTGCCAATTTTTATATATGTTATAGTACTACCCTCCCACAACCTATGCTAAAGTAATATGATGCAACTCTCAAGCATTCCCGAAAAAAGGGCTTTAAAGTTTTCTTTGCCAATTATATGCCAATTAATATTAACATTTGATTGAGTGAGTCATAGTGTGATGCATTTGGCTTTCGATTACTGATCAAAAGGATGCAGGCTCGAGTCTCATCTTTTTTTAAATTTTTTTAATGAAAACTAAAATGGATTATTGTACAATGTATTTTTATTATTGAGAAATTGCAATTTTGTAATTATTTAATTTTTTTGCTATACCCTTTAAGCATTTCTATCAGAAATATTGAATTAATTGAATATTATCAGAAATATTAATATTAAATACACATATAAAGGAATGTAATTAATAAATAAACTGTTTTTACACAAAATATTTATTTTACTAACAAATACAAATTATTTTATTTAATTAGAAATAAATTAGCACTAGCACTATATAGCAGATAAACATATTTCACAATTTATTTAACTTGTGTTACATTTTCAGTACACTCAAAGTTAAATAAATTGTGAAATATGTTTATCTGCTAAATAGTGCTAGTGTTAATTTATTTCTAATTAAATAGAAAAAAGTAAGCAGTAATCATTAGATGTATGATTATTTTATTATTCATTTGTTGGGATCCTTCTCGATCTCTATGGCCGATGTGCATCTATTTGGCTGCTCATTACAAAAGTATTCAAAACAGAATATTGTTTTACAATATGCACATTTATTAATGAACATTTGTTGTTGTTACACAATTAAATGCCCTTGTATGTAAACCAATGATTCTATATGCATGGTTCACATCAAAGTTGATAGAAGAGAGATCTTTATTTTTAAATATCAATGAAATATATTTCCTATCTCAATAATGAAAACACCATATGCTTGTTAAAATGTAAAGTTTATAAAATATGCACATTGTAAACAATATTCTGTTTTGGATGCTTTTATGATGATCATTACCCAAATAGATGCACATTGGCCATAGAGATCAAGGTAGATCTTGATAATGAATAATAATATAATTTGTGATAGAAATGTTTAAAGGGCATAGCAAAAAATTTAAATAATTACAAAATAGTAATTTCTTAATAATAAAAATACATTGTACAATAATCCATTTCAGTTTTTATGATCAAATTTTAAAAAAAGACGAGACTCAAACACTCATTCTTTTTTGATCAGTAATCGAAAGCCAAATGCATCGCACTGTAACAGCACTCAACTAAGTGTTAATATTAATCGGTATATAAATAACATAGAAAACTTTAAAGCTCTTTTTTCAGGAATGCTTGAGAGTTGCATCGTATTACTTTATCATGGGTTGTGGGAGGGTAGTACTATAACATATATAAACTTTGGCAAAATTGGAGGGGGCCACGATTTGCACTCCCCTGGTTAGCATTATTATGTTTCTTAGTGAATTTTGATTCTTATAGCATATAAGAAATACACTGTTTTCAGTTTTTGTCATTTGGGTTTCTAGTAATTTATTTGGCTTGATTGATCTACTGTTTACTTATTTTTTTTTTAGCTGCTCATGGTATCTGCAAAGTTTTTACAAAATTTTCAATTTTGCATTAAACATAATACATCAACATTACATTTCAAATGAATCAGTTTTTTTTTGTCAGTCTTCTATTCTTCAACATACATACATAATCAGGAAAATCCTTATACATCCAATCTTGATCTTCCTATCTGGAGAGATATTTTTGCACTTTGTTAGCAAAAGAAAATAATTGTGAAATAGTAGATCTCATTTTATGCTTTTGGATTAATGAAATTGTTACATAAATATAGCAAGTGTAATTGAATAATTATTTTTGTTTTTGGAATGAAATATTTTATTATACTTACAAACAATATTTATTTTCAAAATGATTATTGTTCCTAGAAATAAGTTGAAGTGCAGATATCATGTATAGCATGACATATGTTATTGTTAATATTAAAACTAATCTTGAAGATCATTAGCATAACTGATTGTAAAATCAATGAAATATACAATTAAACAAAGGGCATTAATCTTAAAACTTTTAAATACCTCTTTTTATTCTTTAAGATTGAAATTGGATGCAGAGACCAAACAAATTTTTATAAACAACAATTTTGAGAGTGAAAAAAGATTAATTTATAATTTATATCAACAATTAAGGTCAATAAATCACATTTATTTATGAAAGAGACAATGTGTGTACACAGTGGTTTAGCTCTTTTAAGAATGAAGGATAGAATAAGAAAAATTTAGAAAATTATGAGAAAAGAGGGAAAGATCCTGCTAGAAGTAGTGTGACAGATCACTAATGAAAGAAAAAAAGACACTCTTTTACAATATGTAGGTGAGACAGTAAATTAATTTCTTTCACCATCTACAGCAGTTCCTCTCAATCTATGGATCATATCCCAAAAGTGAATCATGAAACTGTCTATAGTGGGTCGCAGAGCTAAACATTATCTATCGATAAGATTTTATTTTTCACTTCTGTATCTTAATAAATAAATAAATAAATTGATTTTTTCAAGTAATATAAGTAAAATGATTTTTTAATCTTTTTTCATTTTAATTTAAAATTTTACAGTGGGTCACAAAGAACTGTCCGCTATTGTGGGTTTGTGGGAGTCTTAATGATGAAATTTTTTGTGGGTTTTGACGTCAAATTCCTGCACTGAATTGTGGTATCAAAGAGTACTGAAAAACTGAGTGTGTGCCCATCTACAATTTTGTCAGTCCTGATGACTGACACCAGGAGCAGTTTAGACTGTGTTGCTGCAGCACGGTGAGGACTATTTAGATGAGCACACATCAGGATTGTGGGCGGAAAACTGTGAGCATTATGGGTAAGCGACACGTCAGGGGTCCAGAAGTGAAGTGAGAAATACAGAAACAATCAACAACTAAATTATATATAACTAAATAATATATTTTAATAATAATAATAAATAGAAAACATATATAGCAAGAATAGAAGACAAATAACACAGAATAAAACTAACAAAAACACAAAGATATAACCTAATCCTAACCTTAATGGGGGTTTACTGTAGTTTAATGCAAGAGACAGATAGACCCATGAACATACCAATGGAGAGAATCTTTTTCTTCCTTTTCTTCATATTTTCTTTAGTTTACCTTCCAAATAATATTTTCTTTAGTTTCTTGAATTGAAGACAAAAATACTGACGATGTCATCCATTTGACCACGGTCATAGTTGAAGAGGAGAAGTGAAGAAAGGATGAGCTCAGCCATAGCCATAGTAAAGCTAGCTAGCCAGAGCAAAACTCTGTGCAAACTGTTAAGAATGCTTTCTTTCCTTTTTCACTCCTCCTATTTTCTTTAAATTCTCCAATCATGCCAAACTGAAGAGAAGGTTTAAAATGAAACTAAACTCTTCATTTGACAAGGGAAATTTTATTTCTTGCATCTCATTGGCGTAGAAAACTGTCAAAATAAAATTATTCTAGTTTACTTTAATCAGGACCCTTGACCTTCGAGTCACTGGATCTTTCGGTTTGTTTTCTCTCTCAGATATATTTTATGAGTCTGTCTGACAAGTCTAACATTCCATTTCCCTCTCATGATCAAAAAGTCATTAAAAAAAAAATAATATAGTTTTCCCAGTTAATTTCATTAGCTTTACAATATAAAATGATGTTATTACATTTAATTTATACAATTCATGTATGGTAATTAAAGAAGTTTCTGACAAGGAACTAAAATTATGTTTTTCAAGTTTCACAAATATTTGTTAAAAGAGAACTTTCCGACAAAATCGAGCTCTGTGAACAGCTCGTCTGGTATCATGTGATTTGTTAGCTCAGTTGTTAATTGTCTTTTTTTTATAATCAATCTAAATCTGACAATATCATTATTAAAATTAACAAAATTATAACCATATAAAAAAATATTTGAGTAAATGATAATATATTGTAATTAAAACAAATTATTTAATTAATAGAAAAATAGATGTGCATCAGTTCATCATTTTTTTGTTTCTTAAAGATGATTTCTAAACGATTACTATTTTAAATTCTGTGAACAAAGTCTGATTCTATTTGCTTGTTTCTGTTATATACTTGACACCTGCAAGTGGTGTGACATCAAATTAACAAAATTATAACCATATAAAAAAATATTTGAGTAAATGATAATATATTGTAATGAAAACAAATTATTTAATTAATAGAAAAATAGATGTGCATCAGTTCATTATTTTTTTGTTTCTTAAAGATGATTTCTAGACGATTACTATTTTAAATTCTGTGAACAAAGTCTGATTCTATTTGCTTGTTTCTGTTATATACTTGACACCTGCAAGTGGTGTGACATTGTAATTTTGGATTCCATCAGAAGGAAAAAAAACATCTGTCCGAGATCATACACTATGCAATTTGGATCATGCTTTGAAAAAGTTGTAAACCTTACAGGGATAGCAATAAGTCAGAGGAGAAACAAACTATAAACTAGTCATTTAATTTTTCAGTTAATATTAATGGGTGGAAGATTTTTTATTTGCCCAGTAATCAACAAGGATTAATTCAAACCTCCTCAAGATCAGTTGATATTGATGGAAAATAGCTTTCAACCAATACAAACTTTTAACTTTTTCCACACAAGTTAAAACTGGTCACAAGAATACTAAGAGGGCTCTTTGTCAGAGACTTTTCTTTATCTTTTGATATCTTTCACTCCTGAGAGTTAAGACTTCAAAATCTCTCTTGTTATGTTTATTTGTATTATTAAAAGGAGTAATTCTCACATGCAGCCACAATAACAAAATATTTCTGTATAATTCAGTGGTTCCCAAATTTTTTTGTCTCGTAGACCACTTGCCATGTTTTACGGTTTTGGGTAAACCCCCTGCTTAGCTAATATTGAATTTTTTCAAATTCATCAACTTCAAATGTGTTTTTTTTTTTCATTGACATGGACCCCTTGCAGGTAATCATTGACCCCTGGGGGTCGATACAGACCACTTTGGGAAACACTGGTATAATTAGATGACAGAGTTTAATGAAATGCTTGATGTAATTGTGTTAAATTCTTATTTATTGTGCTTATAGAACACTCTTATTTTGAGCCAAAATTTTGGTAGTTGAAGAAAAAATTAATATATATTTTTTTGCACCCTTCTATATATTTTACTCAAGAAAAGTATATTATCTTGTTTGCCCATTTTAGTTCCAGTAAGCTGTGTAGAATAAATTAACTGAAATTATAGAGTAGATTATAGTTAAGTGATCATGCTTTTATTAATCCTAATCAGTATACAGTGTCTTATTTAGTTAATTTAAAAAATAATTTTTTTCAAATAAAAATTGAATGATTGTATAAAAAATTTATTATTTCCACTTACTATAAAATATTACCAATTTTTATCAGATAAAAGTTTAATTAATTCAATCGTGTAACTGACAAGGAGAGGACACAGCTGACTACCCACCGATTTTGATGAAACTGAACTAATGTAATCTAGAACAAAAAATATTGAATACGTGTCCGGACGTTTGTGCCAATGCGCCTTATAATAAAAATATTAGAATTTAAAATTTAGGTTCGGCAATTTTAAGAAATAAGAAAGAGAAAAAGAGCACTTCTAACGCTACGCTTGTAGCATAATGTGTTCGTGCCGATCCCGTAATCTCAAGATTGCTGCTTCAAGGCCCATCTGTCTCTGACGTTTTTTTTTTATGTCATCTTATTAGGAATATAATACAATACATTAAATATTAATAAAAAATCAAATAAAATAAAAATTTCTTTTAATTATGTGAATTTAATTATTTTTATTTTTTAAAATAAAAAAAAAACGTCAGAGGGAGACGGGCCTCGAAGCTGCAACCTTGAGATTACGGGATACGCACGAACACACTATGCTATTAGTGCAGCGTTAGAAACGCTCTTTTTCTCTTTCTTATTTCTTAAGCTCACCGAACCTAAATTTTAAACGCTAATATTTTTATTTATAAGGCGTATTGGCACAAACGCTCGGACACATATTCGATATTTTTGTTTTAGATTACATCAGTTCAGTTTCATCAAAATCGGTGGGTAGTCACCTGTGTCCTCTCCTTGTGAGTCTCACCACAGATATACTTGATGGTGAAGAGATTCAGAACCAGCTCTTCATGACTGCTCACAGACCACCATATACTGTCAACTGAAAATTTGAAAAATGGGCTTTAATGAGATGATCTTGGTCCCTTCCTAGAAAATCTAAAGTTATGTGACTGGCAATTGAACATAATTCTTCAGATGGCCACAAGTGCTTGGTCATACAGATCTGAAACTTTGCAATTAAGAAAAGTTTGTTGCAAAGTTTCAGAGCTGTGTGGCCACCAGTTGCTGGGGACACATATCTGAAATTTAATTTTTATGTGGCTGCTAATGTGGCTACATAAAAAAATTTTTTTTTGAAAACCACTGATCTAAAGTGACTCTCTTTGATTAAGATAGCATAGGAATGTTAGTATTTTTCTTTTTTTTATTTATTGATTGTATATCACTGCTTTAATACAGCATTATTAAATGGATATATGTACAGTGAAACCTGTCTAAGTTGGACAGATTTGGTTCCTTCAAAATATATTCAAGTTAGAGAGGTGTCCAGCATAGAGAGATTCATAAAATCAAAATTTTTTCTAAACATACTAAATGCTATATTTTCATGTCAATGCAAACCTTTATTCAATTCAAATTGGAAACATTTATTATTTTGAATGAAACTCAAAAATTTCAAATACAAACTACAGTCTATCAATGGTTTCAACATGAGAACTATTTATTTAAAAAGAAGTCTGTAAGAAGCCTTTTTTATATTTAATTTACATTAACTGCGAGACTTGGACAGTAAAAGTTAATAGTGAGCGATAAATTGTGAAAGCGAAAGTATACTAAGAACTGTGAGTTATTCTGAATTAAAGACATTGATTAGTATTATATAAGATATTATTGGATTTTGTATTGAATTTAGTTATAGTGAAACAAGATTATTTTTTTTTATATGTAAATAAATTAGACTTTACAAAATATAGCTGTATTCATTCTTTATTAATCTCTACGAACTTGTAAACCCATAAATCATGACAATATGATACTCTTTTAATTAATAAATGGCATAATACAAAACAATCAAAATAAAACCCAAAAAAATTTTTTTGTTTTCATTTAAAAACCGTGTAAATTGAGTGCCGTGCAAATCAAGGGCTAGGTATACTATATACAATAGTAATAATACATGTTACAAAATAAACTTAAAAAATGGTATGTATATTTTTTATTCACTGTCCTGTTTCACCTATCCCATTATTTACATATTAATATGACCTTATTTAACACTGTTTGATTTAGCATTTGGTTTTTTTGGAATGTATTCCCCCTGCATTAAACAAGGTCTTACTGTACTACTATAATATATTAAATAACTGAATAATTTTACATTATAAAAATTACTTGAGCACATTCTGTTATCATAATGTTTAAAATTCTTGATGATTTTAGAAATTTTCTAAATTTTGAAATGAAATATTTTTAAATATAAATAGTTCATAAATCAAAAAGTACCAGTAATTATATTAAAGAATAAGTACATAAAACACATGCACATATGACAAATGATAAAATTTAAAAAAATGCTGCAAACCATGTGGCTCCAGTATTATTAGCTGCTGCCATTTTGATCAATAGATTTCTTTTTTAAATCAGAGAATCATTACATAAGCATAGATCTATGTATATCAGGAAATATAAGTAATTTTTTTAATTTTTTTGCATGTTAAGGAAGATGAAGTCTCTTCAAAAGCATTTGGATAGTGTGGCTTAATAAATTATGGTTCTGTTTAAATTTAGATTGTTTATTTACTTTATTAAAAGTATTATTGGTAAGAAAATGATTTCTTCAGCTTCAATGTTCCACAGAAATCATTAAGGAAATTTCAGTTGATACACATTCCAAAGCAGAGAAAAGAAAAATTTACTAGATCTTTCTTTATTCGTGCTCCTATTTTTAGTAACAAAAATTAATCTTCTATATTATCAGTTCAATATATAGTTATATCTGTTGTAGTTATGTTTGTTTTATTACTGTTTCTTTGGGGAGGTTGCCTAATGTTCTAACAGAACAATTGGTAATGTAATAGTAAATAAATAAAAATAAAAAATAAATATTACAAAATTACTAAAAAGTAGTATAATAGTAAGAAAAACACTAATTCAGGGCAATTATTTATAAAGAAAAAATATAACACTGAATAGGTTAATAATTTAAAATTTCTAAGACCTCTCTTTTTAATATCTCATTTTATTTTGTAAACTGCTAAAGATAAAATCATATCATATAGTACTGAGAAATAAATTAATTTTGCAAAATTATTTGAATAAATCAACAAATTTTTTCGTGGCAAAATATTAAAATGCAAAAAAAATTATGGCAAAAAACAAAAAAATCATATATTTTTTAAATGGACGCGCTAGAGCGGTAGACCGTAAAAAATTTTTTTTAGGAGCGCAAAGGCTTAAGCAAGGTTTTTCGTGGCAAAATATTAAAATGCAAAAAAAATTATGGCAAAAAACAAAAAAATCATATTTTTTTTAAATGGACGCGCTAGAGCGGTAGACCGTAAAAAAATTTTTTTAGGAGCGCAAAGGCTTAAGCAAGATATTATATTTTAAATTTTTGCATAGAAATTAGGCTTAATTATCATTAATTCCCAGTCAGCAGCCAAAGGCAGAAACTGATTATTATAGATCTCAAAGGATTAAATTTATAAGATAGTAATATATAAAAATTAGCTAAATCATATTCATCATACCATTAAAAAAGTAATGCTCCATAATTTAAAGAGCTTATATTCTACAGCTTTTTTTTTATTTTCAGATTATATTTACATTCATTAGAATCATTAATCTATATTTCTACCTTATTATACTATATTTTTTTCACATACACTGTTGCTTTTTGCCACCTGGAAACAAATGTCTGTATGATGAGATATATAGTTAAGTGACAAAATTAATGAAGCTGCATGAATGTTTGAATTGTCTGAACACAAAAACAAGTCTGGCATTTTGATTCAGTAATGTGAAGAACAGTTTCATGGCATTAGGTTTGATAATGACGACAATGATGAACCCCCTTATAGCTACGGCAAAATATAGATGCCATGCTTTAAAATAGTTATATACAGATACTTGTTTTAATGCAGCAAAAAAGCAGTCAAATTAGAATGTGATAATATGGAAAAACAGGATTTTATTCCTAAAAGATCGCATCCATAAAATGATGTGGAATAAATATAAATTTTTAGAAAATATTTCGAATGATATAATTTGTGTGTGTGTGGTACATGAATAAATAGAATAAGTTTAGTAATTTCAAATGTACACTAATTTTAGCTACAAATTATTCTCATTTCATAATAATAGTAAAAATTTGAAAAAATATTTTTACTTAATTAGGAATAATATACAATATGACTTTACCTTATCAAAAAATGAAAATTCTTTAAGTGTGCCATATTTTGCAGTATCGGAAAAGGATGAAAATCTGAGATTTCTTGTTCTTGGTTTCTAATTAATTAAAAAATAATAATTTAAATAAAATTACTTTTTAAAAATGCCAATTTAGTATTTTATATGAGATGAAATCTTTAATGGCCTGATTGTTCTATTGAATTTCTTACAAATTAAATAAATTCAAAAGTTATTAGAGAGAAACTTTGAATTCTAAAATGTCCATCATTCTTAAATAGTTTAAACTAGATCAATATATTGTTAAATATTATCTTCTACAACAGGAGTTCGGCAACTGGCAGCCCATAGAAGGTTGACCATATTTACATAGCATGTGGCCCGTAAGTTGAATTACTTGAATAATGCATTTATAATATGAATAATAAATTAAAAATAATTATATACTTATATTTCATGATATCCTCATGTACTTGGTGAGAGTCATCAGGAGTGGGGATAACAATGGTGTCCTCACATCTCAGGTTATAAAGTGGACACCACGAATGTATAATATTATCAGTGGTGGACACAGATAATTTGGCAAAGGAAAAACAACCACATTATACACAAAAATCACATTAAGTAAGGAGACAAACATATTGTGATACATAAACTATATTATTTTGTTTTTACATGATAATTTTTAATATTCATGTTTGATAATTTTTCATATTCATCTAGTATTTTAAATATTTCTGTATTTTTTAAGATTGATATAATAAAAATTGATGTATTATTTTCTCTTAATTAAATGCTTGTAACCCAATTATTAAAAATAAGTTGAATGTGGCCTGTAGGACTGAAAAGGCTGCAGACTCATTCTATAGTATGAACTTCCTGTTAAATTTCACAAAATTTTATTACCTAATTCAATATATATTAAGAAAATACTTTAGTAATTTCTATGACTGTTTATTTTAACAATTGAATTTAAATGGTTAAAAGATGCAGCTTATTAGTCATATTTAAGGGTAAAATAATCTTTTTGAATTTCAAAAAATATACTTATTAATTCAAAATTACTAATGAGGGACAAAATATACAAAGAGCATATCTTATAAAACCTCGCTTTTGTTTAGAAAATATATACTCTTTAATACATAAGTATTAAAGGCATTAACTGGCAAATAACCGAATAGCAGCAGTATGAATTAATCTTTAATACTTACTTAGCTCACGTAACAGGAAAAGTTTTTTAATCAATTAAAATGTTTTTGGCCTATCTTAGAGGCCCTCATTAGTATTCTCTTACTCAACGTATATTTTAGAATAAAGAAATAAAGAATGCAATTACTTCTAAATTCTTTAGAATAGGTTTCAGTTATTTTAAAATCCATATATTAGGATAAATTTACTTTATTTTAAAATATACGTTGAGTAAGAGAATACTGATGAGGGCCTCTAAGATAGGCTGAAAACATTTTAATTGATTAAAAAACTTTTTCTGTTATGTGAACTAAGTAAGTATTAAAGATTATTGATAAAAACAGAAAGTGCTAAAAAGCTATAATATGAATTAATTTCTAACAAACTGAAATTAATAATTAAATACATTTCAATCAATATAGCTTAATCTTAATTACTAGCCGTTATTAATTATTTAATGATCTTAATAAATATTCTATTAAATTATAACTCGCAACATCACATATAATGCAAATAAAAATATTTACTTTATTTGGTATATTTGAAGGCATGGAAATTGCCCTTTTAGTTGGAACAGTGGGTTTTGATATGGGATTAGATGAAGTAGGAGATTTCTTTACTTCGTATTTACTGTTGGTTGATGATTGCTTTTCATTTTGCATTTTGACTGGAGGCTTTAAAACAATACAAAATTATTAAAATATTTATAAACATTTCAAAATTATAATTTTTATAATGAAATCTAACACAAGTCTTTCTTGGTGTTGGGATTTTTTTTTCCGTCAGTGTATATAAATTTAATTTTATTAAATTAAGTTTATATATATATAGCCATATTACTATTAAATATTTAATTTAGGTAAATCACAAAAACAACAATACCAACATATGAAATAAATTATTATTTAAAGGATAATTAACCTGATAAAATAAGAATAATTTTAATTTGGAAATGTTTTTGCATTTTCATTCTTCTGTCAGTCAAACTATAGAATTAAGTATTTTAACTATGTAGAATGATGATAAAAGAATAAACATTCAAAAAATATTTTTGAATTAAAACTACACACTCTCTTCTGGTTACCAACTTAAATTTGTAGATAAGTTCTGACTAACTTGGATACTATTATTTGGCCCCAAAATACTGAAATAACTTTATATATTATACGTTGTAACATATTTCACAATTGGACGTTAATTATCCTTTAAATAATTTCATATGTTGGTATTGTTGTTTTTGTGATTTACCTAAATTAAATATTTAATAGTAATATGGCTATATATATAAACTTAATTTAAAGTTGATTACAAAGCAAGGGATTTTTGGTATAATCTCCACCATCTTGAAATAATTCAGTAATATGTTAATTAATTCTGTAGTTTTTTTACATTATATTGATTGTTAGAGCATTGTGCTATCATATTATTTAAAATTCTTGAAATTTTCTAAAATTTAAAAGATGAAATTTCATGTTTGTAAGTACAACTATTTGTAACTTGAAAAGTGCTAATTTTTCTTTATGAGTTAGTTTTCATTGATTTAAATTTAACAGAAAATTTAAATATGATCATCACAATATTGGATCATTTAATAGTAACTAGCTAAATTATTGTTTAATTTAAAACAATATCATTTAAATTTTGGTATTCAATTTCTGAAAAATTTTTATTTATTGAATGAATTTCTTGTCCAAATGTAACTCTTGCATTATAAACTTTCAAAATTAATTACGGTAAATTTTCATTTCATTAGGATATCCAAATATTTCAGCATTTTCAACCTATTTGTCTTTCTTGAATTGAAATACTTTTCACATATATAATACTGCAAGCAGACTGTTATCATGATTGTTGGTCTCCATTTGATATAATTCTAATTACTTGCTATAGTCTATTTAAAGTGAAAATTTGCTGAAGTTCCATTGATCTCATTGGTTAAGACATTGACATTAATCATAAAATTATAGTTAAATTATTAACCACTAGAAATGATATTTTAAGCTAAATCTATTTAATTATTAATTTCAAATTATTCCAGTAAGAGTTATTGGTTAGAAATACTCTTATTTTAGATAAGCACTAATACAGTCTGACCCCATTAACACGCGGTAGTCTGGGTCCATGTTTACTAAACCGCGAGTTAACAGTACTGTATTAATATAATTTGAGCAATAATATAAGTTCCAACATTGATATGAATTTTCTGTGAGATTTCAGTTTGTCATGAAAAAATAATATGTTTACTTTGAAAATTTGTTTTATTAAAATACACACAAAAACTTTACCTAATGACAACGATGTCTAGGAATGACATAACAAGCAATTACTTATCAAGATAGCCATGGTAAAACTGCATGTTAAGCAGACTTGTGTGTTATTGAACTGCATGTTAATGGGGTCTGACTGTATGTTGTACATGTAAAAAGGAAATTTTTAATTAAAACTTATTAAAATATTGATTGAATTAAATAAATTATATATAAATATCAAAAACTATAATAATAATAATAATAATTCACCCTAGCATAATTTCCCATGTCTCAAATAATTAAAGTAAGGAAAAAAATTGGTAAAATTTCCAATCTTCATTTTTATTGAAGAATATGATGTCTAGAAAATGTCAAAAATTTTAGAAGAAAGTTTTCTGGTACTATGACTCATAAATAATGATATTCAATTAGAGCAGTGGTTCCAAAACTGTGTGCCATAGTACTTCAAGGCACTGTCAAAATCAATCAATCCTGTGGAATCATCTCATCTTTCATAGGTCTTTAATTGTGTGTTTAGTTGTTAGACAAATGCTATATTTTTATTTTGTTACTTATAATGCTTTCATCCCAATTTTCAGAGGGAAAATGATGTTACTACTTATCTCCCCCCCAAAAAAGTATCATAAAGACAAACTGTAGTTAACGGCTAGTAAGTCAATGAAAATGAGTCAAAAAAAATTTCGGAACTACTGAAATAGAGGATAAAAAGCAATAAAGCAAAATCAGAATCAAAGCATACCAAAAAATTTTTTGCCATAATTAGATATAATAGAAATCCAGCTTCACACATCAATCACAAAACTCTAGCCTTCACAGAAAAAATTGCAAGCCAAATAAACAACTATTTGAAATTCCAATGTTCCAGAACTACAAGATAATTATTGAAAATAATCATATTTTCTAATTGATTTGCACTGTTATGAATGACAGGTATTTCATCACAAATATCATAAATGCCCTATTTAATCAGACAAGCAATCCCTGACATTGTGATCTATTGATAAATATATATATATATATACACACACACACACACACACACACACACACACTATATTATTCTGGTAAACTATTAGTTATAAATATATATTAAATTTAACATTACATATTATATAAAGGAAAAATATTAAAAAAAATGGGAAATTTCTTATTTTACATATTTTGTTAATTAATAATCCATGAAAATTTGATGAATTTATATTGCATGCTATCTATTAAGTGCACATCATCTTCCAGGAAAATACAATGTTTCTGAAATAATTTATTTAATACTTAGGATCAATTAAAAATTTGTATTTCAATTCGACATTCGGTCTCTTAATATCTGGCGAGTCCAGACATTGAAATAATTTTTCTATTGCAATCATAACTTTAAATGGTATTTTATATGTTAAAGATCTAACAGAAAATGCATTATAAAATTTACTTATTTAACCCAAAGTATTAACAATTTATTACAAGATGGCAAAACATTCATTAAAGAACCTTGTTTTACTATTAATTTTTATTTATGATGTTCCAATCAAAAGCAATTCCTACAGTCTATCAATGAATATTTTAAATATTTTGTCTTACATTTGTGCTAATATTTTTTTCTAAATTTATAATAAAATTTTCATAATTTTCCCCTTTCATATTTTGACATATAAAATACAGCATGAAAAAGAAAAGATGCTTAAATGAATATTTTATAGTAAATGAATTATTATTATTATTATTAAAAATTAATTGAGACATGAAAATTATCATCATTCATTGCTGACAGTAACATTTATCCAACTAAAAAAAATAAGAGTATTCTACATCATTATTAATGCATTTAAAAACTGCTTACCAAAACAGTATTACTATTTGATTCGGGTAAAAATTGTGCAAATTCATTGAGTAAATCTTGCTGATTTTCAAAAAGCTTTGCAACTTGAGCATACACTTCTGATTCAGTAAAAACATTTACATTTGAATGGATGCCCTAAAAATACATTAAACTCTTTAAATTTAATATCTTATAAATGTTTTAATTTTCTAACTAAACATTAATTTTTGTTCACAGGTTTTCCTGAAAAGTTAACTGTAATCAATAAGTATGATTCATGAGATTTTGCTTACAAAATTTCTTATGAATCAAAATTTTAATTTTAATTTTGTTAATAAATTTCAAAATTTAATAGCAATATATTCATAGAAAAAGTTTAATTCAAAATGCTATTTTTCCATTTCTTCTCTTATGATAATATGAATTTTAAAATAATCATTGTTATGAATCAAATATAAATTATATTTCAATTTGAAAATATGCACATCACGTTACATGCTAGTTTAAAATAATCGATTATTAAATTTCATGTGTTCCAAATACAAACAATCTCTAATCTATGTGGATCCATACTTACATAAATTAATCTTAAAGAAGAAAATAATAAAAAAATATATATACAGGAATACCTCGATTATCGTGATTATCGATCTCTAATCTATGTGGATCCATACTTACATAAATTAATCTTAAAGAAGAAAATAATAATAAAATCAATTTATTAGTGAAAGTTCTAACATCGTTTTTGTTCGTTTTACTGCTAACCCTTAATCATTACTTTTAGTGTAAGTCCCGATATTTGTTTTCGTTTCGTTAGTTAGACGTTACGTTATTTTGTAGTTAATTATATTATATTTAAGTTAGAACTTAGAAAAGACCTGAGCTCAGGCAGAACTCTAATTTAATTAACTTAGAAAAGACCTGAGCTCAGGCCGAACTCTGGATTGCAGAGTCGTTAGAACCGTCCCGTGGGTAAACTGGGATTACCTACGGTTGTGAGGAAGTTAACTTGGATTGAGCGAGGCAGACTCCTGGAATTTGCAGAGTCGCTAACTGTTAGGCTTAGTTATAATTAATAGTATTGCATTCATTCTACTCCACGACTTTGCAATTCTATAATAAATTCTTCTTATGAAAAGATATTTTCTATATCTTTATCTTTCTATTAATAGATTTGAAGCATCTACTCTGGCTGAATTCAGCTCAATAAAATTATTTGAATCATGTTTAAATATTGTCTAAAGTTCAGTAACATATGAGCATTTCATGTGTATTTGAACACTTCAAGTTTACAATTTTTTAATTATAATATTTTTGTTTTTATGGTCATTAAAATAAACCAAAGCAGCAAAAAATAATCATTTATGTTAAAAGAAAAATTAACAATATCAGATAACATATGTTGGGAAGAAAAGTGATATTACTAAAGAATTGTATTGCTCTTTCAATATTTTCCATAATTTTAAAAGCTCATAAAATGATTGAAGACAAAATTAAAGAGAATCATAAGATCTCAAAGGAAGATCATCAATGCTGTCATGTTAAGCATTTTGAAAACTGTTTAAATTAAATAGTATTTCAATGTTTTTTTAATCTTTTTTCAATATAAAAAAATGCAGTACAGTCAATTCTTGCTATTTGCAGTAGTTACATTCTGTATATTCTTTGCGAATACTGAATTAGCGAATAGTGAACCATCATGCCTATGGGAAATATAAGAGTTAGGTTCCTGCAAACCTTTCTTCCCAACATTTTCATATTTGGTTTGTGCATGTTTTTCTGTTTACAGACACCTTATTTAATATGTATTACATTTCTTACAAATAATTACAGTATATGCAGTGTATAGTACTTACATTACTTACAAATAATTACAGTATATGCAGTGTATAGTACAATATACAGTATTATAATTACAGTAATCTTTATTTAATTTTTTAAAACATTAACTATGTAGTAAATAAAATCTTATTTTTGATGGATAGTTTTTTGATGTTGCAAGATGTTTGATGTGACATTGTCTTTCTGAACTACTTTGAAAACTACGTCAGCTTTATCTGTGTTGCTTTTTGCCTCAGATGATCTAAAATTTTGGCATAAAAAGCAAATGCACAGGAAGTTAGGTGCCTAAATTTAAGGCTGCATTTGAGCATAGGACACATTCTTCTATGGGACCTGTGGATGATATGAACAGGCTTTTGGCCTACCTGCAATCTATAGAGTGAGCAAGGATATGTAATGAGAAATTTTCTGGCAAACTGATTCAGAGAATACATTTGGCAACAAACAACTTCCTTTATTGGAGAGAGAGAGTTTATATTGGTAACAGTACTTTCACCGCTCAGTAGAAGTCTGTGAATAAGTGAAAAAACTCCGTGAATATTGATTTTATGGTTACAAATAAATTTTCATGACTAGTCGAATACTTGAATACAGAATCCACAAATAACGATAATTGACTGTATATCAAAATAATTTTTATGGTCTTATGAGTTTAATTTTAATGAGATTTAACCTGTACACATTTGCATTTGTTAATATACTTTAAATATATTTAATTATATTTTTAAAGAATAAATATATAATTAAATAATATACTAACCAATAACTGGTGATATTCATGCCCATCATTAACATTCCTTCTTTAATTTTTTTTTCTTTTTCTGTTACAATAAGCAATGTTAAAATTGATATTAAAGGTGTAAATGCAAATATTAAGTACAAAGGAATAAAAGTTTTCACTGTTGTTTGATTCTTGATATATTTTTCTTTTGGATAAAGCTGAACCATAGCATCTGATTGAAGTTCATTTTTTGTCCATTTCTAAAATATAAAAAGTAATAATAATATTTTATATTTATCATAAATTATAAGTGCATATAAAAATTACTAAAAACATAAAATTAATGTTCCTGAAGAAAACAAAATCACATTATTTAACTAAAAAATAATTTAGATTTAAATATACTGATATTAAA
>AYEL01066884.1:0-20057 GCA_000484575.1 Olivierus martensii | reverse complement strand
GGTTATTGTTGCCACGAAAAATACCGCAATAATCGAATCCGCGATAATCGGGATAAATAATACATGTAAAATGGGTGATCATTGCCAAGGATTTTTCAAATCTATTGATGAAATTTTATGTATGAGGTAAAAAAGAAATCTGTTAAACGTGCTAATCTTCTAAGCTGATCATTACGTTTCTTCTTTATAGCTGTAGACTTGATATCATCCTTGTTTCTTTTAGCATTTATTGTAGGGGTAAATAAGAAGAGAAAAAATATCCATATGCCATATCTGCTCTAGAGATCCCAGTGCCCCGATGCAGCTTCCTTGTAACATCTACTCAACACCTTTACAATATTCAGAAAATAATAATTTTGGTTCCTCCTTCCTAAGGTGCCCCGATACGGTGCATCGTTTGCTTACCGTGTTTAAGCTGGTCTTGTCCACATGTATTTCAGACAAATGCGGACAGTTACTGATGAGCAGTGAATAGGTACCCTCGGATAAAAATGAAGTGCTTTAAGAGAGCTACATGGAGAGTAAATATAATTCTGGTTACATATGTAGTGGGCTACATCTCGAAACCGCGATAATTCGAATTTGGAGCGCAATAATTCGAATTTTGGTATCAAATTATAAACCGCGATAAATCGAAAATCGCGATAATCGAGGTATTCCTGTATATTTTTCTTTTTCTTCATTTATTCTAAAATACAGGTAGTCCTTGACTTACAACAGTAATGTCATCAATAAATTTGACTTTTTATCTATCATAGAGATCTACACATTATTTTTTCATTAACAGACCTTTGTCGTTTAACATTCTAATTTTGTTCCACTGTTTTAGTGGTACCATTTATGTTATATTGTTTTTTGATAAATTAAGAAATAAGCAATAAAGTTTGACAATAATCTGTATTATGCATTTAATTCATTTGAAGCCTTTTTTATGTGTATTAATAAAAACATTTTAATGTCATAATAATAAAAAATTTATTACTGAGACTGATCTCTCTTGCTATATGTGACAAAGTGTATTGAAAAAATTTTTTCTGATAAGTTTATTTTTGTCATAATAATAAAAAATTTATTACTGAGACTGATCTCTCTTGCTATATGTGACAAAGTTTATTGAAAAAATTTTTTCTGAGAAGTTTATTTCAAAAAAATCTATCTATCAATAAAATTTAATCCATACTTTTAAAATTAATAATAATTTGAAAAATTTTCAAAATAATAATATGAAATCTAATTAAATATTTATGATGAATAAATTCCAAATATTTATTTAAATATTTGTACATATGAAATTATATTTTTCATTTATTTTATTGATAATCATATCGATAGTAATTATGTTTGCTAATAAGTTATAAGAATGAAAACAAGTCTATAATACAAGACAATATGTCGTAAATGATAGCTGAATTTTTTATATTTCAGCATTTCCATGTATGAAAAATACTTACATCTTTTAAACTCTTTTGCCCTTTTTGATACATATGCAATATTTCTAAGAAACTCTTATAAACTTCTGGTTGATCATGGTATCTACTCTAAAAATTAAAAAAATTTATAATTTTTTACTTTACTTATTAAAATAATGCATAATAGATCAAATAAAAGATATAATCAATCAAGGTAAATAAATTAGCTAATTCTATAGATGAGATTTAATGAACATAAATCTTTATTGTTATTAATTTTTATGACAAAAAGAGTGTTTTTATTCCTATGGGCTTTTAACCCTTCGGATTCTTGAGCGTCACTTACCCATGCACCCGAATTTAAGTTCTTTTCGGCCAGAAATATCTAAAAATTTGCGTTTGGTGTGAGCGCGATCAATCATCACACCTGGTGTCAGGACAAACGATAATTTGATTGATAATTTTAATAGACCTCGGCCCCACAATATTACTGAATGAATAGCAGTAAGCAGTGAAAAATATTACAAAAGTATGGTATAAATGAGTACATTGGAACTATTTATTTTGGTGTTTGGCAGTTAGCTTATTTGGTTGAAACAACTTTAAGATTATTATTTTAGGCTGAGATTGGCAAATGTAAAAATAAGCAATAATTAAATCTAACAGTCTATGACTGCAATAATTCCAGAGTCTGCCTGGCCAGATCTTTTACTGGAAAAATAAATTCTGAAACAATACAAAAACAACTGGAACCTCACAGTTGTTAACAAAATCATGAACATGTGTTAGTATCAAACTGACAAAAAAAAGTTAGTGCATTTAAGCTATAAATTGAATAAATACAAAAAACATAAATAATAAAAATATTTTATTAAATCCTTAATAAACTATTTTTATAAAAAACACAACAGTGTTAACAAGCTTTATTGAATTAAGAATAAAGTATAAAAGTTAGTAAAAATAACTTGCTTAATTATCAAACAAAAATCCAAAACATATCAATAAATTTATTGATTTAATCCATATAGCTAAAAAAATTTTAAATTAATTAAATTACTAAACATTCATTCATGCTATAAAAAAATACTTAACTGGTTGATTAACAATTCATCAATATCACTAAACCTAAAGTCACATTTGATTCATCCACTTCCAACTTTGTCAAAATTGGCAGTTTTCTTATAAGCAACTTACATGGTAGGCTCTCACTTAAGTTCATTTATATAAAGCTATCAAACAATTTCTATTTTTGTACTACAGAATATAACAATCAAGTCATTCATCTTTACAAATATAATATTTAACATTATAAATGCTGTGAATCAGATTGAATGCAACTACTATGCTGTTATATTAAATTTTTTAATTATTGATATTTTGCTAGACAGTATAAAATAAATATTAAAGTATCAATTGTTACATCATCATATATGACAGTTTAAAAATATAAGTGGTTTCTATTTTATACAAATTTAAAATAAATGATTTCTGATTGTACGAAAATTGGAGAGGAAAAATACTGTTTACATTACTTTTTCTCTCCATTTCAGCACAATTTTTAAAAAAGTACACATTTTTTAAAAACTGTTTTCCTATTTTATTAGATATTTATGTACAGAAAAAATTTTATATTGATTAAAAATTAAATAGTATTTTTAAAGCAACATAAAAGAATAATCTTCATATTGAGGAGATTTTGGCTAGCTCATTGTATCTACAAAGCTTCCAAGTACAGACAATTGAAGTGGTCTTACAAATCATATATTTTGGAATATCAACCAAAAGTATATTGATGTAGTTTGAATGATGCAGTATATATTGATGCAATTGAATGAGCCTACAGCATTAAACAGGAGAAGTATTGAGAATTCTGGAAATAAACATATACTGGAACTATGAACTTTAGAGGAAAGGTTCCATACAAAATTAAATTATTATAAAATAATGAATTTTCAACCTTGAGGTATATTTTTATAAAGAGTTGTATATCTTTATGTAGCATTTGATACATACAGAGTTTTAAATTATTTTGTCGTCTTTATGACAGCATATTGTCAACTTCCTCAAACAATTTTTGCTAACATATTTAATATCTCACAATAATCACAATAATCAAAAATCACAATAAGAATAACTCTATATAATAAAAAAAAATTTAATAAACAAGACTTAAAATATTATTTTCTTGTTCAAAAGATTTTAAAGGAATAAAATTTATTAAAATGATATCACTATTGCTTGTTTCCAATTTATTAATTTTACACTTATATTCTGATTGTGATTAAAGTTTAAACTGTTTTTTCATATATTAGGGCCTTTATAATCCAAAATGTGGTTTAATTTTGTCGTGATCACAGAGTATAAAAATATATATATAGTCAAATTTACCCCATTTTTGGGATGAATTTTATCATCTAATATTAGTAAACATATATTAAAAAACTAATAGAGAAAATAATATATAGATATATATTATAACTATTAAGTATTAACACAAACTATTACAAAACTTTATCCATTTCTGATAAAAGATATTTTTGACAGAAATAAAATTATTATAAAAATTGGCCACATTCACCCCAGCTTACAGTTTAATGTTTAAAATTCCATCAAAAACAGACAATTTTTTAAATCTATTATGAGATCCCAATTAACAATATTATTCAGATTGGATGATATTATGTTATGGATTCTCAAAAGTGAAACTATTTCTTACTTTCATTTTTGAAAGATTGATTTGAGAGTGTATCTTTATCCTTAACTAAATAAAATACTCAATAAATAATAAAATAGTAAAATAAGTAAGAATAAAGAAAAGGTTTGAATCAGATTCTTTTCAATTTATAATACAAAAGCTATTTGGATTGTGTGATCAATGTATATCAAAAGTTGAGCAAGCATGAGAGTAAAAGAAGAAATATTAGATTGGTTTTAATCAAGGAAAGAATAAGACAAGACGTATGATATCTCCATGGCTGTTTAATTTGGATAAGATACAAATATAAAGGAAGCTGCTATGAGTGAGTTAAGTATGAAAGTTGATAACAAGAGTACTGTCTGTAATATGCTGATAGAATTGTTCTCTCTGAGAATAAACAAGGTCTAAGGATACTAGTTACACAGCTGAACAAGACAGATGAGAAGATATAGACTAGAATAAATATAAGAAATATGAAAATTCTTCTGCTTGAGAGGAATGAGGAATATAAAGATATTATATTAAGCTGAATATGGTGAATCTGAAATAGGTAAATAAGTTTGTATACTTGGGAAGTACGTTTAAAAGAAATGATCATATTAATGGGAAGATTGTGAGAAAAACAATATTGGATTGAAAGTAATGGATTCAGTTGAGTTATGCTAGAATGATCATTTATGAGAATTACTTGTTCCAACACTATGGTGAAAATGAAACTAAGTGATACAAAAGGATAGAAAGCATTCAAATGTAGTAGAGATGAGATACTTGAGGAGTGGCAAATAAGATTATACTTTACCATTTGTAGCACAAAGTAATATGGAATGAAAATATGTATGGTTGATTCAGTAAGCCAGTTCAAACTGATTTGGACACATGGAAAGAATGAATAGTGAATGATAAAGCAAGTGATGAATGTGTAGACAATAACTATGGGAGATGGAAGCTGAAGAGAGAGTACTTGAAGATTATGGAATAAAGAATATAAATAATGTGCATGCATGAAGATGTGAATGACTAAAGGAAGGTGGTATAGTATGTAGGAAGAGAAATAGAATTATGTGACAATGTTTGATTAATGATGAGTATATTCTTTTCTTGAAGAAGTTTATAAGATCAATGTTTAAAATTTATTACCTGAAATAAAACTCTATCAATTGTAGATTGGAGGAGACTAAATCCACTATTCACATAACTCACAGCTGGACAAACAGATACAGGGAGTAAAAATATTGATATACCTGATGAATTACCTCTGCAATTTTCTGGAAAAAATTTTAGAATGCATACTTTATATATTTTATCATGATAAAATCTTATGAAATATAATTCTTTGAAGACAATTAAATTTGATCAAATTAAGTAAAAACTTTCTAATATAATTTTACAATTTTTGCAATTAAATCACAAATACAACTATACTTTAGGAATTTATATTTCTGTACCAAAGTATAATTAATTAATTAAAATAAGTATTAATTAATTATATAATATCAAAATAAGCTTAATTATATATGGTTCAAATTTTCTTAAATGTAATAAGAATTAGAAAATTTACAATTTTTATTATTAATAATAAACATTTATATTTTTTTATTAACATTATAGCAGTAAATAAACCCAAATATATAGAACCACTAAGTTATTTTATTATAATGCTTTATAATTGCATTTATATATTTATATAAATGTTTCCCCCACTTTACAAAAGTTCACATAGTGCTATTTTACTTTTACAAAAGATCTACTTTAGTACTCATTTTTGCTAACTGAAAGAAATCTGAAGAGGATGTTTGCTTTTATAAAAAAAGAAATTAGCTGATAGCCATGTGGTAATGCAGTAACTTGTTATCTTGAAGGATCCAAGTTCAATTCTGACGTCCAGTTTATAGTAGGGGTCTGGTTCTAGGTCACTAAACCCAATCTTTTAATTATATGATTGATGGGATGTAGATCAATCTGTGATGGCCTAGAGATCATGATAAGCTGATCAACACTACTACTGAATACTGTATATCTCAAGTGTGATATGGCAGAATTGAAAATATAAGTAGTGCCATAAGTGAAATCATCCCAAAAACAGTCAGGTTCCTTTTGAAACTTAAAGCACAATTGATTAACCCACTGATGTTTTTGGCAAACTTCTCTACTCACAAGGCTTGATCAACACTCCTGAAGGTATCCAATTTAATTGTCCATTTCTTCTCTTTACACAAACTCCTCTTTACTTTTCATATAACTTCCTTAGAAAGCTTTCTCCATACCCATGTTCTTGGCCAATTCTCATAACTGTACTAATCTCCTCCTTTCGGTCCATGAATCCAGAACAGTGAGTATATGCTCTCCTGAAGAGGGCTGAAAAGGCAGCTTTTGTGGGAAAGTCTATCCTCCAAAACCATAGGTATGTACAACAGAGCCCTACTAGGTTTTCTATACACCATAGTCTTATAATCACCACCCATAATAGCAATTGTCAAGTTGAGGAAGTGTACATCAGTTCTAATCTCCTGCTCCTTCTTAACCATAAGCTCCAAACTACTACTCGACAGGGAAGCCACCATTTCTCCGCCTTATATTCATTTTCCCATATGACCAAGATATCGTCTACATACCTTAGATATAATTTTAAAAATGGGTTGAAAAGCTGAATGTATGCCCGCTCTTGTTTTCTAACCACCAACTCGACCAATACATCTGCCATCAGACTACCAATTGGAACTCTCTTCATTTGTCAGTAAAACTTTTGATCAAACCTAAAGTAAGAATTTGACAGACCAGATCACAGAGTAGTAGTAGCTGAAGACACCAAGTGCATTGAAAATGTTTCTGATTAAAATCTTTTGACTGCTAAAGGGCTTTTGAGTATTATATTTTGGTTTGTGCAGTCTTTTTGAACTTTTGTTGTCTATAAACAATGTATTAATTAAACTACACTGCACACAAGACATTCAATCAGACTGGCCAGGTGGAAACACATCAGTTTTCCAATCAGATACACAGAATTAGATTAATTCCACTCTGCAAAATTTATATGATGATTCTAGGATTAGCTCATTAATCTGTCTACTGTCTTGCTGATCTTCACAGATATAGGTATCTTGGAGTAGCATCTCAAATGGTACTGCTGCCTACTAAATAGCAAATGACTGAGATGAGTGGTGTTAAATACACTAATCATGGATATAACACACATGAATTCTAAATTATCATCTTTTATTAGAAAATAATTTCCTTTACCTATAAGAAATGCTATATAACTACTACATTACATTTTATGTAGCAGTTATATGCCATGCCAATTGAAGTTTACAATTAAATCATAACATTATTTAATTTCATTTCATTATTGAACAATACAATAATTTTTAGATGAAAAAATTACCAAAAATATATCCCTTTCAGTTTCAAAAAGCACTCTAGGAACATTATCCTGACTTATAACACTATATCTATAAAGTTTTGGTTTCAACTATTGTACTGTAACATCATTTCAATTAAACTTGCAATTTTCAGAAACTTAACCTCAATATTAAATGAGGATTGACAGTTTATGGTTATAAAATAGAAAAGGCAAAACAAAACTACAATATTGAATTATTTTATTGAATCATATTGGGCAAAAATTAAAATTTCTTTAAATATAAACTGTGTATCTTATAAAGAACATAAATTGAAAATTTCCAATACTATTTTTAAAAAAAATAATAGAAATATCACAGTTTTTCAAATTTATAAGTTTTTAATAAATATAATAAGATTTTACATGCTTTCCTTTTTGTTAGACTTTTATAAAATACAAATAAAGCATTTATTGAACAATTATATATTTCAAAAAGAATTGTTTATGGCTTTAAATTTCCATATCTATATTTATTATTTCCATCTAGCTATTTTATTTACCAATGCATGTATTTATAGATATTGTATAAATTCCTATTTCTAGCACTCAGGTAGGATACTGATTTTCATATCAGTAGACTACTCATATCATATATATCAATAGATTTTTTATATCAGTATTTTCATGTCAATAGTAGAATAGCTAGAATAGCTAGATGCAAATTATATTCGGTACATAACTACAGCAGCATTTTTGGTTTATACAATTCTCATCGGCTGTACATATATTATAAACATATATTATGTAAGGCTTAATAACAAAAACATAATGATATTCGTATATATTCGAACATATGTTTATGTATTGAATATATTTGCACCTAATAAAGTGTTTTTCATATCAATATCTTACCTTAGTGCTAAAAATAGAAATTTGTATCATTGGAAGATAGTGAACTCTTAGACATTAATATTGTACATATTGAATTTAACTGGATTTCAATATTTCTAAAATAGCTATATTTTACTTCTGGTGATCTATTTTTGGTTTAAACTGCCAAATTAATGATTATTTATTAATTACACTATAATGCCACCATCTGTTGGATTAATAATTATTAATTATTTTAAATTTATGCTAAAGATGGTGCCATCTGTTATTTAATAATTAAACTACAGTCAAACCCCAATAAGCTGCCATCCTTGCTAACTGCCAAAAAGTTTGGCAGAACAGATCTTTCCTATATTAATGGAATAAACAAACTTCGATAATCACCATTAGAAATGTCTAAATAAATATTCTTTTTAGTATTATATTTGTTCTCGTTAATTCACCAAGGGCATGTAAGATGTTTTACATCCTGAAATTCATCAATGATATATATACAGTATTAAAAGCTCTCTGGCTTCATTTGTAATCAGAGGTGAGAGAGATGAAGTTAATGGTTAATCGTCTCTCTTTAAGCCTGGTTCACACCTAGGTTGTAGAAAATTTAAGATGGTAAGAACTAGATCGTTTCCATTGTTTACTGCATATTAAGTAAATGAAAATATTGTATTGTAAGTTATGTACATTGTGTTTTACAGACAACTCAGTCTCTATTTTGAGTTCTCTGTAAAACACAATGTAAACCAGGATCAGAACAGCAGATGGATATGTTTTCTATATAATACTGTATATATATGGTATGTATATTACATTATAAAATATACAGTTGTTTAGAAATGTTAAGTTTGGATGCTAAATATAAATGTACTGTATTTATTAAATTTAATAAATTTGGAATTCATTTTCATTTCTATATCACACAAGTTTTCGATAAACCGCCAACCCCAAATAGCCACCAAAATCATCCCCAAATGGATAGTGGCATCTTATCATCTGGATTTGACTATAATTTTCACTATTTTCATAAATTTAAAAATTTGTCTTGGACTAGAATCAAATCAGGATCTTAAGAATATCATTCCAACACCTGTTAGATTAACAAGACATTGGCAGATCTCCAATTTCAGGCTGTATATAATGTGAATGATTTAGAATTATCAGAAATATACTGATATCTTTGGGATGGTAAGCTGAAGATCCTGGTTCAACTCCAGACCAAGGCAAATTTTTAATTTTGAGAGAAATAGCAAAAATTATAATTTTAATAATTAAATAAAAGATAATGCCACCTTAGTGTATATTTAAAATAATTACAATCAATTTTCGTTATTTGCAGATTCCATATTTTCATTATTGACTATTCGCAAAAATTTATTTGTAATCACAAAATTGATTTCTGTGGTGCTTTTGCACTTATTTGCAGATTACCATGAGTGGTGAAAATACTGTTACAAATGTAAACTTCCTCTCTCTCTCTAATATAGGATTCTGCAGAATGACACAGAGACTATGTTCCAATAGAATATAGTCTCTGTATAATTCTGCCTGAAAAGCCTCTTTACCTATCCTTGATCAATCCATAGATCACAGATAGGTCAAAAAGCCTATTCATATTGTCCATAGGTCCCACAGAAGAATGTGACAGCTTGAACACAATCTCAAATTTAAGTGCCTGATTTCCTGCACATTTGCTTCTTACATTGAGATTTAAAAGATCTAAGGCAAAAAGTGGTGCAGACAATGCCAACAGTTTTTCAACACAGTTCATAAGACAATGTGCCAGCTGCCATATCAAACATTCTGTAACATCAATCAACTACTCATCAAAAACAATTGCATTACAAATGCTCTAAATGTAATAATGTTAGGATGAATAAGAAGATCCAGATGATGACTTCATCATTATATTAGTTATCATCAGCTAATATGTAAGGTTGTGTAAAAATTTAGGATAAGTCTGCAATGCAATCTGAAATAATCATATTTCTTATTAACTCTTTTGCTGCTAGTGATTTACTGTAATTAAGCCTAATTAATATGCAAAAAAATATGAAAATTAAAATTATCATATCTTATTTAATTTTTGTCAAAATCTTTAGAAATTCTCAGAATTTATTACATTTTTTTGCTCTCTTTCTAACAATGTAAGCATTTTTTTGGAATTTTATTTTTTCACAATTTTTCATTCCCTATGTGACAAGGGTAGCCAACTTATTTGTCATTAAGATCAACAATAAATTTGCAATCTACCTTTGAAATTGTGTACAATAGACCACTGTTGGTTACTACTACTACTACTACTACTACCTTTGAAATTCTTCACGTTGATGGTGAGAGTAGAGATAGGAGTCCAAAACCACATATCCCAAAACGAGATATCTGGCAGTGGCAACAGTTTTTTCCTTTTAATTTACTCATAAATCTCAAACACAACACTTCAATTCTCACAACTGTCAATTCAAAGGCATCATGTTGGCTTCATCAGTGAATTTAGAATTTTGTCTAAATGCTCTGCTGCTACTGGCTATTCTGTTTTGGGCCATACTCAGCAATAAAGCAAATTTTTGGCTTTAGTTGTCTAGAAAAGGCACTATGCAGTAAGAGAGTTGTCCGACAACTTACGAAGATTGACTACAAATCGTCCCATGATTGACCAGTCAATTGTAATTGAACTGTTGACCTCTCCTCTTATATGAGATTACAGAAAAATAAATTTTTATATGAAATCTTAGCTATTTAAAGAAATGATTGACATTTTTAAATAGACATATCTTCTATGAATAAAACAAGCTATGAATGAAGAAATTTGACCAAAATTTTCAGTACATATTTATAAAAAAAATCAAGAGTTATATAACTTTTGTTGAATGAAGTTATGTCATTTTTATTAATATTTCATATTTATTAACTTATTCTTATTTCATTTACATAATTTTTAGCAGTACTTTTTACAAATTTTTTAATTTATATAAAAAATTCTTAACATGCAAAAATAGTCTCATCTCATATGTAAACAGCTATATTATTCTTTATTTTCTTCTAATTGCACCACAGATGGTTTATTGTAACAACCCACTCAATACCATATGCTGTGGCTTGAGGAAAGTAGATTTGAGTGCAATTTCCCAAGAATAGAAATTGCATTTAAGCTTACTTTCCTCAAGCCAAAGCATATGGTATTGATATTGCAATCTGAAATGATCATATTCCTTATTAACTCTTTTCCTGAAAAGCAATAAAGCAATAGCAGTGCTATTATAAAACAATAAAGGTGCCATGCTTATTTAAATGGCCACAAGATGGTGATTACATTTCATTTTTCATGATTTTCTCCTAAATTTTTGGTGAAACTGAAACAAAAAATTAGTGATTAAGATATGTTTTAGTTTATTTTAACAGAATTAAACAAATATTTACAATAGTTCTTAGTTTTCAGCATTTTATAGCTCATATTGAAAACTTCAATTTTTACTTAAAATTTCAAAAATATTTATTTCATCTGAAAATAATAAACAACATTATAAAATTGACAAACTAGGATAAAAAAAATCCAAATTCTTTCAAACTGTTCAATTATAAACATTTGTTTAAATGTAATTTTAAAAAATATTTTGGCAACTGAAAAAATTTAGGAAGCACCATCAGAAAGACATATTTTCAACAAAAAAAAATTGCAAAATCTGGATTAATAAAAATAAGGATTAAGTTTTTTTAACTCATTTTTTTTTATTTTGCATTCTTGACGTCTATACATCAATGGCAGCAAATGAGTTAAGATTAGTTGTCAAGATTTTTTTAAATCTTTATTTTGAGCATTTTGGCTATTTGAAATTTAATTCTTGAATTTAAAAAAAAACAACTTGAAATCTTTCACTATATGTGTATATATTTGAGTGAAATAAATCAAGTTAAAACTCATTAAATTCTAATAAATTTCATTTTAATTTTGTTAGAAATTTTATTTTTTGTATTTGTAATTTAATTTTTATCTTTCAGTGTATTTATATATTTTTCTATTTATATTGCAATATTCCAAAACATAATTCCTGCACATATAGGTTTATGTATTGTAAATATTAAAATATTTTATGTTAAACTTAAAACTAAATTTTTTTTAATAAACAAATTGCTTATTTTTAAGATGTAGTAAAAAAATAAAAAAAATTTATGATGAAGCTAATTAATTATTATTTTATCAAGAAATAAGAAAAATAAATACAAATGATTTTATTTCAATTATTTTATTTCTTAACTTACATCTTAATAATAAATCAAACTTTTAAATTAGAAAAAATAACTATATTTCTATTATAAATGCTATTAAATAATTTGAAAAATTAACTGTTTTAAAAATTTTAAAAGAAAGTTACCTTGTGATCCATATAGATCACTTGAATGAGGCAATACTGTAGATGGATATCGGAGTTTATAAGAAGAATTTGAAACAAAAACAATGCCAACTTGAAAAGCACTTGAATTAAGATTAAACTGTCTTTCTAATTCCTCTTCAGTTTCAAACCAAGAAATTTGAATTTCAAAAGGTGGCTTCAATTCTTTCATCACAGAATCAATTAAGTTTTTTATATCTGAATTATTTGGAGAAACTCCAAAATTTTTATAACTCAATAAAGGCAAGCTGTAATTTAATGAAACATTTCCAATAGGATCAATATCTCCTTTATATGTTATTTGGTCAAGCCGAAATACTACAATAATTAAAGTCATTGTTATAGGCATTATAAATTCCTGAAAAAGAAAAAAAATTTTAATTTAAAATTATTTAAAAGTTTTGAAATAAATAAATTATGATCAATTATATAAATACCTTCCCAATAGGTTGACAAATTATCTATTTAACAAAAATGGCACACATTAATCACACACCATAAAGCACTATCTGCAGTATAGAATTCAACATACACTTTTATTAACTTAAATACGAACGTTTTCAGTGCAAAGCACCCTCCTCAGGTATACATTACATTCTTCAATTCAATCAAGATAAGCTTCTCTTGATTGAATTGAAGAATGTAATATGTACCTGAGGAGGGTGCTTTGCACCGAAATCGTTCGTATTTAAGTTAATAAAAGTGTATGTTGAATTCTATACTGCAGATAGTGCTTTATGGTGTGATTAATGTGTATTGAAGTGAAAGCAGTTAGAGTATGGATAGTAAAAATGGCACAATATATGAAACATGAAATTAATAAAATTTGTCAGAAAATTATAAAATTTTTGTGGAAGAAAAATTTTACTTTACTATTTAGTAAGCATTTATTCATTACACTTAGATCAGGTTTTAGTTTTGAATTTTTTACAGTTCTTTATTTTTGCAGCAACTGTTTATTTGTTTAAATTTAAACAAAAGCAATTTATCTAATCACAATTTACAGAAAAATTTTAAAATGTTTCTAAATGATTTAATTTTCTATGTCAGATATTAGAAATTATCAAACATTAATGATCTCTCATAAGACAAGTTTCTGATAATTGTCAGACATTATATTATGCAATATTTAATATGTTATTGTTTTCAAACATGAAACTATTAGAATTTGGTGATGATAATCATACTTTTCTGAATTACCATTTTTTAATGTTTAAATGAAAGAATTTTAAAATGATTTTATTTAACTGATCATTAATATATACTTAAAAACAAGTTTAGGAACATTCATAAACTATGTCATACTAGTTCAACACTTTTTCAACATAATCTCCCTTTCATCATTTCAAACACCATATTTAACTCCTTAAATATGGCATCAGAAATTTATATACCCCCTTCTCTTCTACTGAAAATTTTCTCTGCAATTTTTTTGAAAAAATAAAAAAAATACATAAAATAGTAGAAACTAAAAATTATTTTATTTTTAAGAATTTGAATTATGATTGATTATTTTACACTGATACTTTGTTACACATATTGTATTTTTAATTTTCAAATATATCAAACAATTGGATATAAATATCTTAGAATTACATATGTCTTATATTTTATAATAAATGTATCTCTATAATTTTACATTAATATTTCATTTTTTTAACAATTATACATAAAGATTTTATATTTTATAAAAAAATTTTTGATCATAAAATAAAACTAACCATTTTTATAGTGAGACATTACAGTTTGCATAACTCCCTCCCTACTGTACATCATATAACATCACAGATGTATTATAGAACTATATGTATTTCTTTAGCAGTAAGATTCTAAGTTGTAATGTAATTTGCAATAAATTTTCCACTGACTACTATATTTGAGTGTTCCACATGTTATCAAATGCAATTAATGATTTAAATCTATAATAATGATTTTATTACTGTTTTATATAAAATTACTGAGAAATGTTTTTTTCTTCTCTGATATTTTTCTCTTCATACAAAGCATATACAGAAAATAAGAACCACAGGATGTAAAAAATTATACAAAGCATTGCTTTAGATATGTTTAATGCACAATATTGATATTTACAGTAAACTATTTTTTATATAGTTGCCATATTTATTGAAGCATTTATCACCAGTTATTTATTCCTTCAATGAAGAAACTCACCATCAACTATTCATCCATTCCTGTACCATGTGTATGGTCTCTTGATCACTTCCTAACTCTGACCATCTAAAAATCTTTTAAGGGGGAAAAACAAGCAATAATCATTAGGAACAAAATCAGGACTATATGGAGGATGTTTCAAAAGTTTCCTACCCAAATTGTTCAAGTAATGCATATTTCATGGGTGATGGTGTGTGGCTGTGCATTGTTGTGTAAAGGTTCTTTTACACTAAGTGCAAGCATTAATGTTTGCTTATGCTTTCCTCATAGATCTGCCCCTTTTGCATTATGTGGCTAATTATGGATAGACATATGGTGCAAAAGGAGTGGAGCTAAAACAAAAGCATAAGCAATGCTTGGTGCTTGGTATAAAAGAGCCTTAAGAGAGAAATTCCAGCAGTCAGTACCTGTGCTGTTGGTTCTGAATTAACTGATATGGCCTTATAAGGGTTTGACAGTATGATTCTGCATTAATGATTGTCCCTTGATCCATAAAGTCCATTAGAAGAATGTCTTTGTGTTGTCCAAAAATCATAGCCAAGATTTTTTGAGCCAATAACGTCTGCTTTAATTTTCTTGGTTTTGGAGATCCTGTATGCCATTGTAAAGACTGCTGCTTGCTTTCTGGTGTGACATGAGTAATCCACATTTCACCTCCAGTGACAATGTGATCAAGAAATTTATCACTGTCTTTATGATAACATTCTAGAAATGTTAAGGCAGATGCCATGCATTGTTCCTTATAGGTATGTCAACATTTCTGGCACCAATATGGCAGAAAATTTTTTGTAATGAAAATGCTCTCTTACAATTTCAAACATTAAAGATTGAGATACCATTCAAAATTGGTTGTGCAATTCAAAAATTATGAACCATCTGTTTTCCTGAATTTCTGCATTCACCTGTCTCTTTAAATCACCCATCACTAAAGATCTGCATCTATTTTTTTCCATCATCATGCACATTATTCCCATCTGTTTTGAATAACTGATACTACATCCTTACATCCCATTCATTCATTATATCTTCATTATAGACTTCAAGAATCTGATTGTAAATTTCTGCTGCACTAACATTTTTTTGTCTTCAAAAATCTTATCATGACTGCACTTCATAAGCAGTGAGATTTTTGATTTTAACATCCATTTTAAAGAACACAGCAAAAAAAAAATTTTGTAGAATGCTTATACAGGGTATTCCTAAAGTCCACTGACAAACTTCCAGGACAGCTTCTACTCATGAAAATAAAAACAAAATGTCTTATGAACACCAGTGTCGGAAATGCATATATAATGGATTATAGCTTTTCTAAAACGGAACTATTTTAGTAATACTCCGCTGTATTGAATAATCATAAGTAACTGAAATTGTATTATTAAAATACTTCTCAAAACAACGTATTTTTAAAAGATAATTTATTCTGAAAAGTTATCTTTAGAGACGTGATGTTTTACCTAGAATGTAAATTTTGAGCGATTTACAATCTATCTGTCATGGGATAGTGTGAGGCCTGCCGGCTCGCATGTAAGACCCGAGGACGAAATTGACAGTTCCAATGAACATTTCCATAATCAATGGATTGGCAGATGTGGTACTGTCGACATATAAACTGAAATTCAAGTATTTGAATTTAATTTTTGCGACCCCAGCATTTCACTTTGTGACCCCATTTGGGGTTGCGACCCATAGTTTGAGAAACGCTGGTCTAATATATGGAAAGCATCCATTTTGTGTCTGGTTCTTGTATTTTTATATTTGTTAAGTTTATTATGATGAAGTCTGTTGTGTAATTATAAATATTAATAGTGGGCAATATATAAATTTTGGGAATTTCTAACTTACAACTGGTCTGACTTATGGCCTCAGGGTTCAAACTAAACCCATCCTAAGTTGAGGATTATTTGTAATCTATTTGCTTATCATTAAATTATCTGTAAGAATGCAATAATTAATAATACAGGCATATCTCATTATTGCAACAATTGTGTTCAAGACTACTGCTGTATAGTGAATTTTGCTGTAAAGTGAATCACAGTCTTATTTCATTTGGTAATGCATATAAAACGGGTTACCAAAGTGCAGCCCATAAAAATATGCATTTCCGATACTATGTTCATAAGACATTTTTATTTATTTTCATAAGTAGAAGCTGCCCTGAAAGTTTGTCGGTGGACTTTACGAACACCCTGTATATGTGTGATGAAGTAGCATTCTAGAAAATTTGTTTGTTTTGCTGATAGATTGCTTCACTAGATGCTTAGACAACAACTGAAAGTGCCAGCATTGCCTGCATGGCTGCTATGTTCAATTAGTTCTTACTTTCTGAATGCATCTCCTAAATCAACAGTTCCCAATCTCTTCATATTTTTCATCATCATGCATCTAGAAGTACCCAAGATGGTACCAATCCCATCTTGGGTACTCCTAGAAATATGCATTCCCAAGATGGGGTTGGTTTTTGCGAAAATTATATTGGTAATGGTGGAAAACAGAAAAAAAGGAGTTAAAATAAAAAAACCAAAAAATAGAATTTTAGTTTATAAAGAGAAATTTATGTGAAAGTTGTAACTAGACCCGCCCATCATTAGTCATATCGCACAATTACGTGTGTCCTTCCCCTCTTCACCAAAACTCTCATTTTGATAGAAAACAGTGCATCATTTTAATGTTCGATTGAGCTGCCAGACTGGTCGCTTGGAAATGCTTTGGCATTCCACTCTGGAGGACCCTGGTTTGAGTCTCGGGTCCCACTCTTTGAAAATATTTATTACGAGGATTGGGCCCAGCCCATCAATCTCCACTTCCACAAATCAGCTGACTCCAATGCAAGGGCAGATAGCCTGTTGTGAGGACCACAGGGGTGTTGCACTGTTAAAATTGTCAGAATGTCAGAATGATCGTCTTAACACAAATTTTGACACGTGGACCGTGACACTGAGGTCCAGGATTGGAATTTGACTCAGAAACCAAATTATAAAAAGAAATATAAGAGCATTTATTTAATAATATAATAATAATATAAAATGAAGCTAACATATAATATGAAGCAATTATCTGTACAATGAATATAAAAAAATCTTAACTTAAACCTAATTTTACAATGAATATATTTTTTTTTCGAGAGAGAGAATGAGTTCACCATAACCTTCTGCATACCTGGGAGAGATCATTGTCAATCATACACTACTTCATTTTGTAGTAGTCCACACACAAATCCTAAATGTCTATTGTCCACTTAGTTCACAGTTCTTATTTTCTTATCTTTACTGTACACTACCATTGAACATCAACAGCTGTCTTTGCCATTATCCATTCTCTCTTACCTCCATCCAGTACCACTGACGGGGCGGGTTTAAATCCATCGTAAACTTACATTTTTCTGTTGTAGCTTTTCCAAATTATGAACGTCTATCTCTGATTCTCTTCTCCTTCCAAGGAAGTCGATTTTTATTTGATTTTGTAACAGGAAACTTTCTCATGCTCAACGAGAAATTAAGAGAAGTTCCTTGTCTGATGGAATGATTAATTTTTTTATCAATTATATATTTTTTCTATTTTAACAGTTTTTATAGTTAAATTTTTAATATAATTATTTCATTATTTTTCTACAAAACAAGGGAGTGCCATTTGAGGGTCTGAGGTCTCCAGGACCTCACATCATGGAAAGCTGCAAGAGGGGATAATGTAAAAAGCAACACTCATAAATGGAAATCCTAATCAAGGGATGCATGAGAGGAAACCCTAATCAAAGGATATGCAAGAGAAAAACATTGGGAACTGTTGTCGTAAATAATAAAATTAAAAGATAAAAGCAAAATTGACATTTTTACTAAATATCAAATTAATGTGTAGTTTTGCTATACTACACATTTATACAGTTTCTTTATATAAATGCAATTTTATTTTTTATATAAATGTGCAATTATCAATTAAAAATATAATATGCTGATAAACCATAGCCATGAATCACTTATTGCAATGTTTGATACAAGCATAGAAATTCTGATATTTTTGATCAAATTTGTAAAATCTGTGATAGTTCTTATCAAATAGCAAAATGTATATAATGTTATTTTGCTATTTGATAAGAACTATTACAGATTTATTTTGTAATTATTTTGTAAAAACATTGAAAGTCAGCACAAGAGCAGGGAAAATAAAGTAAAATGTAAAAAATAAATAAAAAAATAAAGTAAAATTTTCTTTTCCAACTTAAAACAATTTTATTGAAGTGCTTTTTAACCCTCTTGGTCTTCTTCAGGAATCAATGAAGAGTAATATCTATGCAATATTATCGTACATTTGTATTTATTTCATTGTTTTATTTGTTTCATTGTTCTATGATAATATTGCAGTTGTAAAGCCATTTCTCTTTATATTACTCTTTAGAAAACAGTTTTAGAACTCATTTAAAATGAAAAAATTCAAACAGTAACCATAGCATAATTACTACAGCAATTCAAATTTTTTTAGTTTAAGGATCAAAAATACTTCAATAAAATTATTTCAAATTGAAAGAGAAAATTTTATTTTAATTTCTGTATTTTCTTTGCTCTTTGTGCTGACTTTCGATGTTTTTAGAAAATAGAACAGCACAATTCGATCAAGAATTGTAATTATTTTGTATTGATCCAGAGCATAATATTTACATTTCTGGAAATTGTTGGGTTCTGGTTGGATATCTATTTTTTCACTTGTGAAAAATAAAAAAAGAAAAGAAAAAAAGAATTTTTATTTTAATTTACTGTTTGAATAAAGCTTTAGCAAAGACAAAAAATGATGAAAAATTATATATATATTCTTTAATAAAAAATTAATTTAGAAAATCACAAAAATTTTTCTCCCATAATTTCCTTTTTTTTTTTTAATGGAGAAAACTATTAGAGGGAAATCACAGAAGGAAAATGGTATTTATTCCTAATACATCTATATTTGTTTGTTGTTTTATGATAATCATTACACTTGTAAAACCATTTCTATTTATGGCATATTCAATCTAATTATAAACTCTAATCCCCATGCATGATTGATAAATATTTATTGTAATTATATCATTATAAATTTACGAAATTATTTATGATCATGCCAATTGATTTTTAAAAACATCTACCATATCTCTTTGTGAGGAAGTTAACTTTGACCTGTCCTATTTTTATTTTATT
>AYEL01066883.1:0-40951 GCA_000484575.1 Olivierus martensii | reverse complement strand
GAACATTTGAAAAGACACATGTTTCAAATAGAAAACATATCTATACAAAAAGATTTTCAGAATATATTGAAGAAAATCCTGAAGGTCATCTATAATTTAAGAGAAAGAGAAACTTCAGTACAACACCATGAACTGCCCGAGCAACACCGGGCATGGGTCTGCTAGTAAATATATATATTGATTTAAAATAGGTAAAAATTGTACCTCGAGTCCACGTGCTCGACGCAATGTTTCAGCAGCATTGCGTGCCACGTGGTCCAGTTAGTACTATTAACTTTCTTTTTCGATTTCTGATCATTCATTCATTAGAATTTGCCCCCCATTGACATGTGATTAAACTTGCGATCGCAGTTCTATTGTATTAAAAAATCTCAAATTTAACTTTCTAATGAATGAATGATCAAAAAGTTTATAGTCGGATGTACGAACTGGGCCATGTGAATATGATGCTCAAATATGGCGTCGATGGCCGATAGACTTCAGATAGATCGTATTTTTTTTAGTACAACCGCTTTCTATAATCTTAGAGGGGCCACCTATGTATATTGCAATACAGATGAGTGGAATTATTTTTCTTCTTAGCAATTTAATCTTCTATATTTTAATTAGTCAAACGTGGCTGGCTGGAGTCCCTTTTTCGGACGAACCACTGTACCAATTTCTATAAATAGGATATCGTTAGAAAGGTATAATTTTCGGATGTCTGCGACAACAGATCTTTTTTTTATTTGGCCATTTTTTTAGGGCCCTAGGGGCCGAATTTTTATTTTATGACAATAAATATCAATAGATGGCGCTAAGTGTCAAAAAGGGGGCAACAGATAACTTACCTGCATTACTGTTATTGGATTTTTACAGAATTACTTAGCTAAAAGAATTATTACTGATTATGATACAGGATACTGTTTAGCTAACCTTTTCATTGGATGTTTTATTTTAAAGGAAATTTTATGTTGAATTTGCAGTTAAGCCTGTTCTACATCCATAATTACGATGGTGATATATTACATATCTCAAATGAAATTTGCTTATATTTTATCACACAAAGAAATTATAACCATTCATCAAGCTGTAAACTACCCCTTCACGGGGGTGCAGCCCCACCCCACGGGGACCTCGGTGCCGTGGGGAGATAAAACTGGGTGCAGCCCACCGAAGAGATGAAACCGAGCCCCAAGGTCCAGGGCCCGTTGGGGGTGGGCCCCCACCCAATGGGGGCCTCTTGATCCCTGGTGGTGCAGCCCCACCCCACGGGGCCCCCTTGGGGTTTCATATCCTTACGGGCTGTGGGCCCACCGGGGAGATGAAACCCAATGGGTCCGACGGGCCTGGGGCCCATTGAAGGGTGGGGGCCCCGCGGGCCCACCCGTGGAGTGGGGCCGTCGGGGGCACGCCGCCCGTGAGGTGCAACCTCCACGGGCCCCCGTGCAATTACTACACATTTGAACTAATGCTTAATAAAATATATAGTAAATAAATTTGCAAGATAAGCTATTATTACACAATATGCTGTTATACTGTATAAAGTATTATAAGATTAGATCACAACATTATATTTCCGCTCATTTATATGAGCGGGTAATTTCTAGTTTAGATAATTGTATAATGTTTTGTTTTTTGTTCTGTGAATATAGAAGTGAAAATTTCCAAGTTTAAAAATCTTATTTCGATAGGATTTTTTTCATATAAAATTTGTTTTTAATTGTAAGATAAAAAATACATGTTAAAATGTTAAACACTCAAAAGTTTGAGTATTTTAAGTATTTTCAGATATGCATATAATAAAAATATGAAACTGTATAATACATAACATATTATTTAATGGGCAAAGCCTAGAGTGGTGAAGTTGAAAAACAATTTTTTTTTATAATTTGCTATTCTTTGAATTCTGAATATTGAAATATATTGCTGTAAAACATTATTATATGCTACTGTAGGTAATGGTTATAGAATAGCTTGAGAAAGTTGCCTTTAACATGTTTACAGATTCCAGGTTATGAAGAATGCATGTGGGCTCTTTAGATGTAGTAGGTGGCATTTTGAAATAATTTGCACTCAACTTGAACAATTTAGTTAAATACGGTATTAAACAACACTTTTGCATGCAATGCATCTTATTACTTTAATAATTCAGTTATTGCCAGTAGTAGTAGTAGTGAATAGGGAGGGGCCTACCCAGCCCGAGCACCACGACCAACAGTGGTCTATTGTGTACTCCCCCAATCAATTCATCCCAGAAGAAGGCCTGTCTTAAGAACAAATGACAGTATATTCTTCAATGGGACAGTAGCGAGGTCCTTGGGAACAGGAAAATACATCCTCAAGAGATCACGCCTAAGCCACAAAAGGGCAACACATTCACATAAAATGTGAAGAGGAGTTTCCTCCTCATACTGACATCATCTACACATGTATACTCCTCCCATATTATATTAACATTTTCTCTACACAAAGGGCTATCAGCAAGCCCAATCAAGTGAAGATGTCTTCTAGATGACAGAAGGGCCACACATTCACACAAAATGTGAAAAGGAGTTTCCTCCTCATACTGACATCTTCTACACATCTAAAATGTGAAGAGGAGTTTCCTCCTCATACTGACATCATCTACACATGTATACTCCTCCCATATTATATTAACATTTTCTACACATAGGGATCAACAAGCCCAATCAAGTGAAGATGTCTTCTGTGATGACAGTGCCCCATGAGAAGCTCTGTAACAATCCTAACTTCAAATTTGTTCAGAGAAAGCAACTCTTTGGTTCGCTGTGCACAGCAACCCAAAATGAGAGCCTTCGCCTGCCTAAGACCAGAGGTAGACCTCCAGAAAGCATGATGCTGAGCCGCCAGCCAGTTCCTGACAACCTGCCCAAAGATATCCGAACTAATGCCCAGGACAGGCTCAGGTCCAAGAAAGGGGCGAGAAGCCCCTTCTCTGGCAAGCTTATCAGCAACCTCATTGCTCCCAATCCCCTTGTGCCCCAGCACCCAAACCAGTTGTATCCTGTTCTTGGTGGCCAGTTCTTCAATGAGAAGACGGCATTCCCGTACAAGTTTAGAAACAAAATGGGAATTATCAAGTGCTTTAAGAGCAGCCTGACTATCAGATAGGATAAAAATATGCTTACCAGCATAATCCCTATCAAGATTAATACTAATACATGCAGAAATAGCAAAAATTTCTGCTTGAAAGACAGTGGCAAACTGCCCAAGGGAAAAGGAATAAAACATCCGAGTCCCTTCACAGTAAACCTCCACCCCAACACCAGTAGTGGTTTTAGAACCGTCCTTAAAACAGATCAAACCATCCTTGATACTGTGCCCAAATCCCCCCTCCCAGCCTTCCAAACTGGGAAAAATAACAGTGAAGGATTGCCAGTAAAGTTACGATCCTAATTTATTTCATTAATAATTTTTACGGTACTTAATGTATAAATAAAAGTTAAGAGCAAAGCATAGTAAACAAAATTGTTTTTTGCATGTAAATGCTTAAATATGCAATATTTCTTCCACTCCCCATTGCTAATCAATTGATGGAATAGTTTAACCGACACTGTAGCCTACACGATCAACAACTGAAGTAATGACTCAATCAGTTTTTGCGTATTGTACGAAAGCCGAACCTTTTCTGTTGATGTCAAAAGAGAAGACTGTCATAGACTGTACCTATGTTTATCACATCTGTAGCACATAATCTAAGAGGTAGTTGTCTCCCTTGGTATAGTCAGAGACTCCACAATTTTTTATGGCCTGTTTATTTGTTGACTTTGCCAGTTGAACTAATTTTAGCACCATCTCTGAATTAAGAAATAAATTAATAATTAGACTTAATAATGGTGCTGTCTATGAATTAGTGTTTTTGTATTCAAATAAATTAATTAAAAATTATAATTCAATTATTTAATTCATAGATGGTTCATTCTTAGTTTAATTATTAATTTATTTCTTAATTCACAGATGGCATTAACATTAGTCTAAATTCTTTCAAATTAGTAAAATTTCCATTAAAAATATATCAAAGGATTAATTTGGCAATGTTAGGTTCTGTATCACACCATATTTCAACCAAAAAAAAATTGCTTTCAAATTTTTCAAAAACTATTAAATTAAAAATTTTTTTAGAATCACTTAAAAGTTATTTCCATTCAAATTTGAAATTTTTAAACCCATCAGTTAGGGAATATTTATTACTCATTTAGTGATATTATTGAGTAATATCTATATATTAACACAGTGTATATTCAAATTTGTGGACTTTTTAGCATTTTTATTGTCTGACCCAAGAAAATCATTGATGTATCAGTAGATGCAGGAATTCATATAAATGTACAATATGGTTTTTATTTTTAAATTTGACTTTTTTGATTCATGGACTAATCATGGAAATTGATTATAGTATTAAAAGTATTAAGTATTACTTAGTACTAAAATATGTTTTATTAATAAGTATTAAAAATATTAGTACTTATTAATAAAACATTACTTTAAGTATTAGTAGTCAGAAGTCAATGGAATCATAAGTTAAAAACTGATGTATGATATTTTCTAGCATTTATAAGAAAAATATTGGGAGATTTTTTGGATGATGAGAACAAGTCCAAATTGTTTTTATTCAAATTAGAAATTTTAGTTTATGAATTTTTATTTGAGCACTTTCACTGAATGTATCATATTCATAAATTAAAAGATAGTTAAAATTGAATAGTCATTTAAAAGAAAATAAAAAAGGAATGCTAATTTATTGTTCATAAGAAAAATTAAAATTTATTATAATTTAAATAATAATAATTATTAAAAGTGAGAATGAGAGAACACAAAGTAATGTACTAATGAAAACATAAATATTATAGCTTTTTTAATTTCATATTGAACCAAGGAAAGCAAGTAAGACAAAAGGGCTAACATTCATAGATAAAAGAGTATTTATTTAATAAATAATTATAAAACATAGAAATGAGAAAATATGAATTTAGTGGAGGACCAAATTCATTTTGGGAGAATCCTTTTTCAGTAGTCCTCCACAGTACAAATTGACAAAAATGTAGTTTTAAATGTTAAACATAGTTTATAATAATGTTTAACTTTTAAGAGGGGGACCTCTGAACTACCACTGAAGAGGAGATCCTTTAAAATGAATTCGGTCTTCTAAATAAATTCATATTTTTTCATTTCTATATTTTATAATTATTTATCTGTGAATATTAGCCCTTTTGCCTTACTTGTTTTTCTTGGTTCAATACAGAATTAAAAAAGCTACAGTATCTGTGTTTTCATACATTGCTTTCTTTCATTCACTATTAATCATATTCTCATTATATTTATGAATTGACAAAAATGTAGTTTTAAATGTTAAACATAGTTTATAATAATGTTTAACTTTTAAAACCACATTCTGACAATTTATACAGTGAAGAGGGGGAGCTCTGAACTACCACTGAAGAGGAGATCCTTTAAAATGAATTCGGTCTTCTAAATAAATTCATATTTTTTCATTTCTATATTTTATAATTATTTATCTGTGAATATTAGCCCTTTTGCCTTACTTGTTTTTCTTGGTTCAATACAGAATTAAAAAAGCTACAGTATCTGTGTTTTCATACATTGCTTTCTTTCATTCACTATTAATCATATTCTCATTATATTTATGTTAATTATAATTATTAAAAATATTTTTTATTAAATTTATTATAATTTTTTATATAATTATTAGGTATTTAACTCAGTATGATTGTGTTACATTTTATAATCTTTTAAAATCAATTAGGTAAGTGTCTTCAATTTTAATGTTTGTTTTTTTGATATTTTTCATCATAAAATAATAACAATATAATTAATAGAATAAAAAAAGCACTGTTTAAAGTTATTATTAAAAATTTTAAAAATCTATTAAATGAAAGAACAATACATTGCTTAAATTAGCAATTAAAAAAACCACATCACAAAATAATAAACAGTAAAAAGTTTATTTATTTATGTTTAATATATCTTAGGCATTATTTTTGCTATATCTGTCTGTGTGTATTTTGGTTGCAATCAATAATTCATTTCTAAATGTAAGAGGGACTATGGACATTTTATGAATTTCTGATATGCTTTATATAAATCTTTTTTCTTTAGGAAAACTTTATTGTTTTCTAAAATATTCATATATAATAGTTCTTTGGACTTTCAAGAAGTTTAATTGCATTTGAGATGTGAATAATGTTGCATGATTTATAAAAGCATGCTTGCATATATGATTTATGAAACAATTGTGCAATTATAATAGGTCTGATCATATTCATCTATATTTCTTAGTTCTCAGATGTACTAATTTCTCTATCCAATGTGGTTTTATTGATTAGCTACATAAAGTAATTTCTTTCTATTTTGCAATTTTAATGTAACTAAGAATAGTTTTTATAAAAAATAATTTAAAAAATAAGAAATATAAGGAGATGGTAAAGATTTTTACCATGATTTTTTGATGATAATGAGAAGACTAAAATATATAATATAGTCAAATATCTACTAACAATTGAATTCATAGATCCCATTATTAAAAAGTTTCATATGCATGTTAAGTAGCATTATACTTAATTTCACATTCATTGTTGTCATAGTATAACTGATTAAAGAATAGGATGTGAATTTTTTTCTTAGTTCAGATTTCAACATATCAAAATTGTATAAAACAATATATTGTTTATATTGCTTTGCAATGATTATTGAAAAGGACCCAGAGGAATCGAAAGCACTTCAATAAAATTATTTTAAGTTAAAAAGAAAAATCTGAAGTTTTTATTTCTCTATTATCCTATTTTTGTACTGATTTTCAGTGTTAATTAATTTTTACATATTAATATGCAAAAATTAATAAAATTTATAAAATTCTAAAACCAGTTTTTAAAAACTGGCAAATCCTATAAAATATTAAACTATCAAGATTTGTTATCAATAGTGTAAATTACAAATAACATAAAATGATCATAGCAGAATTGCTAGTTTGGGAAATATCTTTACCAAAATATGGAAATTTTGAGACAAATTATTTTTAAAGAATATTTTAAAAATTTCAGAAATGCAATTTTATGTGAGTAACAGTTAACTTCATTCTGTTGTAAGCAATACAGTTTTTAGTTATTTAATTCAGATGGCTAATTTTTTTAAAATTTCATGCTTTATAATTTGTTATATTTAATAAAAATTAAAAATATTTGAATTAAAAAAGCTTTTCAAGTTATTTTATTCTACTTACTAAAATCATAAGTGTTAACTCTTTTGTTGCTGACTATTTTTTGAAATAAAGCCTAATATGCAAAAATATTAATTAATTAAAATTGTGAAATCTTGCTTAATATTTGTTGAAATCTTTTGAAATTTTCAGTATTTATTGCATTTTTTGTTCTCTTTCTACCAATGTAACCTTTTTTTTTTTTTTCAAATTTTATTTTTTTCAGAACTTTTCATTATATATATGAAATCATGAAAAATATGATTTTTTTACATGAAATTTTAGTCATCAAATGAAATAGTTGATATTTTTAGATAGAAACAAGTCCTCTGAACAAAATGATCCATGAACGAAGAAATTTGGCCAAAATATTCAGAAATTATAAAAAAACCACAAGTTATAACTTCTGTTGAATGAAGTTATATCATATAATTATTAAAAAAATTATATGAGTTCTTTGAAATACTGTCATTTTTATTAATATTTCATATTTATTAACTTATTCTTACTTCATTTACACAATTTTTCACAGTACTTTTTATAAATTTTTTTATTTATATCAAAAAATCCTAACACATACAAAATTGGCCTTATCTGGTACATAAACAGCTACAATATATTTTCTGTTCCTCTAATTGGACCACTGCTGGTGTATTGTAACTCCAGACCCAATGCCACTTACCCATGTCCAAAGTAGGCTTGGCTGCAGTTTCCTAGGAAAGGAGTGGCTGCCATAAAAAAGCCATGCCCCTTTAAATGTCCTGAGAATGTTTGTTTCATTTTTTGTGATTTTTTTTTTTAATTTCAGTGAAATTAAAACAAAAGTGAATGATTAAGTTATGTTTTAGTATATATTAACAGAATTAATTAATATTTTTCTATTATCTGTAATATTTTTAATTTTTAGCATTTTATAACTCATTATATGAAAAATTTGACTTTTTTCTAAAAATTTCAAAAATATCATTTATCGAATCCCATAATTGGAATAACTTTGATAAATTAGATAATAAAATCAACAAGATGGAATAAAATAATCCAAATTCTATCAAGCTGTTCAAATATGAACAATGTTTGTTTACACATAATTTAAAAAAATATTTGGCCAACTGAAAAATTCAGAAACCACAATAACATCAAAAGGACATATTTTTAATGAATGCACACAAAAAACCAATTTGCAAAAGCTGGATTAATAAAATTAGGATTGAAATTTTTAACTTTTTTTTTTTTTTTTTCATTTTTTGTTTTTATAAATATATTAAAAAAATTTTAATTAAATAAATTTAATTATTTATATAATTATTTTATTTTTTTTTTTTTTTTAATGATACGGCGACCACCGAGATCTACACTCTTTCCCTACACGACGCTCTTCCGATCTACAGCCTTGTAACAGGGTGGGAAGTGCTCAAAGAAGGAAGAAAATAAGAGAAAAACAGGAAAAAAACCTCAAATGCCACCAATTAGATTGTACTATACATCTCCATATCTATATACTATACTGTATAGCAGAGGTGGCCAAACTGTGGCTTGCGAGCCACATGCGGCTCTTTGGTACCTTCAATATGGCACAATACCATGAAAGTCAATAGTAAAAATATGAAAGCAAATACTTATTTAAGTTAAACAAATTACAGATATATTATTTTTTAATCCAAAAATACTTATTTAAGTTAAACAAATTACAGATATATTATTATTTTTTATCTATTGTAAAAAGTAGTATGCATCTATATGAAATAAATAGATTGAAATAAACAATTTTTGAAATCATTATTAAGATTATCTGAAAAACTGTTGATGTTCTCATTGATCCAATAAGAAAATGCAGCTCTTGAGTATTTGAGATTTTCCTCTGTGGCTCGTAGTGATATGAAGTTTGGCCATCCAAGCGCTCTCTAATCATTCTTTGTTCTTAAGTGTCTATCTCATATAAACATTGAAACTCATATTTTCTCAGATATTCATCCACTTGTTTTCTCCACTCTCTCTTTGGCTTTCCTCTTCCCATTTACCCTCCACTCATCCAACACATATTTGCTTTGTTATTTACTCTTCACTATTTTTTCACATGACCAAACTATCGAAAAGTTGACTTACATACTGCATCTGTCACACTTCTTTTCACTTCACATTGTCTTTGTATTTCATCATTCAAAACATAATCATATCTTGTCACTCCAGCTACACCTCTCAAGTATAACATTTCCACTGCACTCAAACAATTTCTATGCCTTTGACACTTATCATTAAAATGCTATATTTTTAGTGATGATTTAAATTATAAGCATGGGAAAATATAAATTTATTAATAAATTAAGTTTATAAAATTTATATAAAAATGTAGATGCAGACAAAATAAAAAAGGGAATTAAAGCAGTATGCAGAAAAATACTTTTATTACATAAAAGAAACGTTTTTGACCATTACCTGATGCAGACCAGTTTTAATGGTCGAAAACATTTCTTTTATGTAATAAAAGTATTTTTCTGCATAGTGCTTTAGTTCCCTTTTTTTTATGTTGATTAATAGCAGAATGTTTACAATCTTGCAGACAAAATACTAGTGACTTTTCTTTGTATTGTGTGAAAGCGTTATTTAGATAAATTCAATTTTTATCATAAAAAATATCATTAAAAAAATTTATTTGATTCAATTCAAAAGTCTCAAAAATTTAATAGATAAATTTATTAAATAGATTAATATTCTTTCATATAGAATAGGAAATAGTGTATATTTTTTTCTTCTAAAAAAAATGTATAATTTAAGTATGTGATGCATATAATTTTTTTCAATTTGTTTTTTGTTAAATCAAACTTAGAATATAATTGGGATAGAAGCCATTTTTGAATTTAAGTTTGATTTTTGTTTTTTCTCTATTTGGTGTAATTGAGGAGGGTTAATGAAGCTGAAAATATTATTGCCTACAATAGTTTTTGTCTTGAATCCTTCTTGTAGAGCTTGAACTTTGATTGGATTTGATGTGGAGAGGAGAAGAATTTTTAGACATAATCTCTAAGGTTTTTGTATTGTAATAGATTGACCTATATATTAATTAGGGGAACTAGGTCAATTGTTATAAATTTATTATAACAATTTTTAACATTTTGTTTTAAAATTGTAGAAATTTAAGCTTTGTGAATTTGTAAAAATATTTTTTATTTTAACAGCTTTTCTTCAACTTTTTATATAATCCAAACATCAAGGGAACTTTATACCAAATAATTAAATTTTTCTAGCCAAATTATAGCCCTTGAAACTTTAACAGTAACTTTTAATGATTAGAACGAATTTAAACTAATGTTCGTTCTAATCATTAAAAGTTACCATTAAAGTTTCAAGGGCTATAATTTGGCTAGAAAAATTTAGCTTTCCTTCAAGTTTATATATATTGATATACAGAAACTCCCCAATTTAATGTAGATGAATCATTTCAAAAAGTTATGTAAGAAAAAACATAAATATGTCATAGAATATTCTGTATAATACTAGTGTGTTACAAAGATATAACAATATAAATAATTATATTAAAGAATAAGGACATAAATTTATCAAATGGCCTTATAGTAAAGCAGTCATTTACTATCTTGGAAGATCTGGGTTCAATTCTGAATTCACACATTCAGTTTTTTGGGAGAATCCTAGCCAGGCTTATTAGCAAAAACTAATCTAATAAGGCATAAAACACATGCACATATGATAAATGATGAAATTAGAAAAAAATATATGAAAATATGTTGCACAGCAATGCCTTTTCTCTTATCTCTCTGTTATCCTCTTCAATCAGTAGATTTTTCTTATAAGTTGGGGAGACTGTCTGTATTCCTATTTATTTGAAATATATATTTCTAGAAAAGAGTTTAATTTTTAATTTTATGCTAATGATGATGTATTTTATATATATATATACACTTATATAGAGAAAATGTTGAAGTAAATGCATCTATATCTGATTGGCTTTTCATGGATGTTGCTGAGAATATGTTTGTTGTAAGTAATATTAAATTTATTAACAAGTATTGAATTTAATGAAAAGAATAAATTATTATGATTATATAATAATTTTAGCATAGTAAAGAGAGATTATTTGGAAAAATTACTGCCAAAAAGTTGATAGAGGATACTAATGAAAAAGGTTTGTAATTAAAACTATTCTTAAAATATAATCTAAATCTATAAAAATTATATAATGCATTATTTAACCTATTTAGATCTTCAATTTGATTATTGAGATATAGATTATTTAACTTGCATGGGATAGAATAAGTTGGATAAGCTGAAAAGTCAGATAAATCAGGATATAGGCTAGGCTTTTTCTCTTAGGCTAATTATATGTTTGGGGGAACTATCCAACATACTATAATATTTTTAATGCATCATATATAAAACATTGGAATATTTTTTAATTGCTTCATTAAGGAAATACATCCTGTTTTCTGTGTTTTTATTACTGATCAATATTCGTGTTAACTTTCATACATTATTTCATCAAATATTGTATCATTAGTCCTCTTAGTGAGTATAAGTAAATATCAATAGTAGTGGCAGCCATTTTTAATAGTTTTGATTACATCAAATTTACAGCTTAATCATGTGCAAATGAACTTATCTAGCATATATGAAAATGTTTACATAGATGTATCAACTTTTGTAATATTTTCTCTTTAATAATGACTGCATGGATGCCTGATCTAAAGTATCAAATTATTAAAATTTTCTGAAATAAAATTATCAGATGGCCTGGTAATCTAAATGGTAATGACAAAAGAAACCAAAAGCGTTTCAAATATTAATTAAATGATGATAAAAAAGTGTCTCTCGTGACAAATATAAGCCCTAAATCAATATTGGCAGATGGATTGTTTGATTTTCCTAATGCAAAACTAAAGAATTAAAAATAAAATCATCACCAATTATAAAAAATTTCATTATAAAAATATTATGTAATATTACTTAACCCAAACGTTAATTCTACTATATAAACAAAAAAAACATCGAACATCGATACCAAAACATCGATGTTCATAAAACATCGACCTCTATACATTGATGTCTAAAACATCGAACATCGATGTTCGATGTTCAACACTAGTTGCAATGGTCCTTACAATATTTTTAACTTGGCTATTTTCATAGCATTTTATCTAGAAATAGTTTTTTGTTTTATTAAAAATGTAGTAAAGCAATCACTTACCACCTTGAGGATCTGGTTCAATTCTGGATTGTTTTACACCATGGTATCTGGGTTCAATTTCAGATTATTTTATTATCTGAGGACCTGGGATCAAATCTGAATGATTATACCATCCTAAAGGATTCAGTATTCCATTATCTACTACTACTACTACTACTACTACCACTACTACCACTACTACCACAGGTCATTTTCAATTTATGATGGGATTATCAAAACATAATTCCATCATAAGTCAAGGACTACCTGTGCATTAGAACATTGATTATTTAGATTAATTGGGATCAAGATTGGTTTGATTAATCAAATAATTCAGATAATTAAAAATGCACAGTACTACTCACTTTATACAAAAAAAGTGTAATTACATCTTCAATTAAATCATTGCGAGATTTTTGCTATTGTGTTTTAAAGTGTGAAGTATTATTTTGTAAAAAAATATAACTAATTTAAAAAATGATTTGTAAATAATAAAATGTTTTTATTCTACATGGTAGCTAAAGCCAACATCTGCTTTTTAACTCCTATAATGATAAATTAAGAATATCTCTATTCTATAATGTATATATCTTCAAATAATTACTCCTGCTGCTTAATAATGCATTAAGCAGCAGGAGTAATATGTCATCATCGTAACAACCAATGCATTAAAAGTAGACACTTTAAATTGTTTTTTTGGATGACAGTGTTTTGAATATTTTTTGACATTCTATTACAATCAAACCTCAATAAGACACCACTATTCATTTGGGGATGATTTTGGTGGTTAATCAGGGGTTGGCAGTTTATCAAAAACACGGGTAGTATAGAAATGAAAATGAACTCCGAATTTATTAAATTTAATAAAGTACAATACATTTATATTTAGCATCCAAACTTAATATTTCAAAAAAACTGTATACTTTACAGTATAGTATATGTACTGTATATGTACAGTACTATATAGAAAACATGTCCATCTGCTGTTCTGATCAAGTACTATATAGAAAACATGTCCATCTGCTGTTCTGATCCTCTACTTTTAGTACTCTGTAAAATATAGTACTATATAGAAAACATGTCCATCTGCTGTTCTGATCCTCTACTTTTAGTTCTCTGTAAAACACAATGTACATAGCTTATTGTACCAAGTATAAAATAGCACTTAAAGCAGTATGTATGTATAAAACTTTATTATACAATTTGTATAATAAAGTTTTATACATACATACTGCATTAAGTGCTATTTTATGAACTTTGATCTTGAAACAGTAAGATAAGCAGAGTATTTTAGCTTCGTTTACTGCTTATTGTACAGTATCCTTATTTGTTTGGTACTCAATAAATGATGGAAACAATCTGGTTCTTATAATCTTAAATTTTCTACAACCTAGGTGTGAACCAGACTTAGAGAGACATGATTAACCGTTAGCTCCATCTCTCCCACCTGCTAATAACAAATGAATCCAGGGAGCTTTTAATACTGTGTATACAGTACTGATGAAGTTCTGCCAGGGGATGTAAGTCACTTTACATGCTCCCTGTGCAGAATAATGAGGACAGATATAATACCCAAAAGGAATATTTATTTAGACTTTCTACTGGCGGATGGCATCTTATCGGTGTTTGCCTATTCCATTAACATAGGGAAGATCCATTCCACCAAATTTCTTGGTGGCGATCGAGGGTGATGGCTTAATGGGGGGGTGTCTTATTGAGGTTTGACTGTATATTAATTACAGTTTAAGTTGAGTTATTGTTACTAGAAGTTATCATTATATCTTTAATCTATCTTGTTATCATGTCATTGATGGCATAATATGAGGATGAACATGATTATTGTTTTGTGCTGTCCTGCATATTTATTATTCAGCTACAGAATTTCTTATTAATGAGTGTTCAAATCAAAAATTGCTCTCCTTGTTTTTGACTTACTTTTCATCAATGAAACACCTGTGTATGGCTTGCACTACCATTTTGAATCCTGTATTTTTCCAAAAAAATATTAATATAGCTTTAGTATTTTTTAAAACAATTTTATATTATTTAGTTTTAAGTAATATAAAATTAAATAATGAAAAACAAAATTTTTTAAATAGTTAAAAAACTTTGGGCTTTGTTTTTTTTTAATTTTACAGATCTATGTTTAGAAGATAATCCTAAATGGCTTGTACTATCAGAAATTTTAGCTGAAATTAAAGAAAATACTGAAAATTATGTTAATCCTGCAGTTGTATTAATTTTAACTGAAGATGATCATACTCGACAACAATTAAAAGAAGTTAGTATAATGAAAGTAAAATTAAATTTTAATAAATGGAAATATAAATATCTTTTGTTTATTAATGCTTTTTAATTTCAGTTTCTATGTAAAGGAGCACAGCAATATCTAAATAAATTATTTAATAATTCTCTAAAAAGAAAAAAATCAAAATTAGAAAAAAATAAAAGTAAAAAAATTGGAATAAAAAGAAAAGAAAGTGAAGAAGTAAATGATTCATCATCTCAAGAGGTAGTCATATTAATATATTTCAATATACAGATGGTCCTTGACTTATGATAGAGTTAAGTTTCAAACCTCATCATTGTAAGTTGGAACAATCAAAAATCAAAAATGCCCAAAATTTATGTATATCTCTTTTAATGTTCACCAGGACACTATAAAATTATCTTAATAAACATAAAGAACACAAAACTACAAGAATCAGACACAAAAAAAGGATGCTTTCTGTATTTCCTATAATTGGGTGAAGGACTCAAACACATTGAATTGCATTGACCAATCACAGAATTAACAGATTTCACCATTGTCATAAGTCAAGAACTACCTATATATATAAATAAACAACAATAACAATAATTTGGAAAAATACTCTTCTTATAAAATTCTCAAATAATTAATTTAAAATTAATAATAATGATTAAAATGAAATTTGAATTAAAGCTGTCATTATCTGCAATTAAATATTTTTAACTGAAATATAGGCAACCCTTGACTTACATAGATCCAACAAACATAGATCCATACTTATGTAAGATTAATTTTAGTTAACAAGTCAAACCCCCTGAAAACCTATCAATTTACGATCGGGTGAGGAGTGATACTTTCCAGCGGGCCGACCTCGGGTCCGTACACAAGTCAAACCCCCTGAAAACCTGGACACCTCCTGAATAAAATGAAAGGAAATATGAGAACTTGAAATTGAATCTAGAGCCTCCAAGTTGGTAAAAACTGCTTTACCACATGACTTATATGCATATTCTTTAATATAATTATTTTTAATGTTAAGTCATCATGATCCACTAATACTGTATAAGTTATGAGCCAACATATGTTTTGATTTATATAAAGTTTCATGGAATGATCCATTTATATAAGTTAGAGACTGCTTGTGTAATTATAATTAAAATTATTTCTATAACTTATAAAATATGAATTATGTTTATTATGCAAAATTGAATTTACATAAACTAGGGAATGATTGTATCTTACTCTATCAATCTACTTTAGAGAATTTAATTACTTTTATACAATTATTATTTATTCTCTATAATAAACTTTCACTAAACTTATTCTGCTTTCTTTATATAGATTAATTTCATCAAACAAAATACAAACAGCACTAACTTTATTTAAGTTTATCTGGCAGTGTGCAGAAGAAAGATTAATTTCATCATCAAGAAGGTTTCTATATTGATTATATTCTATTTATTTTTAAGTTTTAATATGAAATGAAATAAATTCTATAAACAAATTGTTCTTTTTTATTTTAATGTATGAATGCAATAATGAAAACATAAATATTGTAAATTTCATTGCTTTATTATATACTCAATAAATGTTCTATGAGATATACAGAAGGTCCCTGATTTATGATGGTACTGCAAGAATTTCAAATCCATTATAAATCAGAACACAATTTCCCATAGATAGATATTTTCCCATCCCATAGATAGAACACAACTTTTAAAGAATATTACAATATAGTAATGTTGAATAATGCTATTTATTTTTTAAAAGGAGGAAAATATACATCTCATTCTTCCAGTATTTTATGGAGATGAGAAAATAAAGAAAATATTGGTTAAAAAAGAAAAGTGAAATACTGTATACAAATTGCATTTGTATGTCCAAGTTTCTAGCATAAATAAACAATTATTTTTTTTGTTACTTCCTAATCATTGGCTAATTATTATATAGTGGATTCCATTCCAGTGCCAACTAAGAATTTCCCACATCCATGATAGCTATGTTCAGCAGAAATTTACAGTAAGAAAATGGATGGTCATACTAAATCCATTAGGAAAATTTTCTGAGATATAGGATGTGAATTCAATCACAGGTTTGAGTTTGAATAAATGATACAAATTTCTATTCCTAGCATTTAGGTAGGATACAATTTCCATCACTGTGTCTAGCTCTATACAGAACCAACAGTAGACCCCTCTACTTTATGATACTCTGCTACTAATCATACTTTACCTTTAAAGGAAAATTTTACAAACAAAAATAAGGTGTCCCCATAAGAGGTCATATGGCAGAGATTCAGAGAAGAATCCTACAACCTCAAACTTTCAAGCATCAATTAAAATTTATTTTCACTATGCTGGCAATATTTATATTATTTGGTATGGTTATAATAGATTGCCTGGACTATCAGATGCCTTTTCCTCTATGAATGTAGTCTGAAACTAAACTTAAAACAATGCAGTGGTTCTTCTATCCACTTTCTAGATGTTAAATATTAAAACCATGCAAGAACAGTATGAAACCACAGTTTATAGAAAGCTGATGTATTGTCCTGTCCTCATTCCAGCCTGGTCATACAATCCACTAAAATACAGTAGAAGCCGCTTATTAGAATCACTTTGGGACCAATCTATTTTGATAACATTAAGCAGTGCATGTCAAAAAATTATAATTTTTGATTTTTTTTATTATATAGCATATACTGTACTTTGCTGTTATATACAGTGTAATCTCGATTCATCGTTTTCGTCAGGACTCCCAAAAAACTATGGATACAAGAAAATGATAGATGTGAGGATATAAAAAATAAAAAAAAATGAAAATTACATTAAAAGATAATGCTAATAATAATAATACAAAACTCTGTAACTGGTCGATGAACACTTATTGAACTTCACTTTTTTGCTTAATCGATTATCGAAAAAAGTGAAGTGAAATGATTTACGCTTAATGTTGCCAATTCCAGTTTACGGAAAATCACGAAGAACTAGAGCAATACTAAAAAAATTCTTATATCAAAAATAATTTTTAATCTTTTTTAATAAAGGGAATTATAAAGTCACTAAATCTCTACATCTGCAATTTAAACTATATATTTCGTCATCAAAAAAAAAAAAAAAAACATTAAAAATTGGCACATCTGGCAACAGTAAGTTCGCACCATTCGTACAGGCAAGACGTGCGGTGAAACCACCTAAAGGCGCCGCGAAGTTTTGAAAAGCAGTCATATTTATATGTATGAATTTTATTAAATCAAAAACTTATATCGTTTTAATAATTATTAATTAAAAAATGTACACAAATCATAACCTTCCATTTAAGTCGAATCTGCATTATTTAAAATGGAGGACAAGTGTTTATCTTCGGATTTTCTCGTTTTTTTCCTAAATTTTGGTGAAAACGATGTAATAAATAAACAATTAACAAATGATATTGTTTATTTTAATAGATATAGCCAATATTTTAGTATTATCTGCGATATGTTTTCAGTTTTAAATGTGGGATTTTATAGTGGTGTACCGATTCTGATGACAGTAACCGAAATTCTGATTACTATAAGTGGAGTTTTCATAATGCATTTTAATAGGGATGATTCAGGACTGTAAATTTTTGATAACAATAAATGCTTGATAACAATATCCGCGATTACAATAAGCGGCTTCTACTGTATAAGAAAGCAACCTTCCATTCCTTTTTGCACAGAATTTCACACTCTTCTATGAATAAAGCTAGCATGATGAATTCTATAAAATCATATCTTGAGGTTTGGATTACTGTTATAAATATAAATTTATGAAATCTATGAAAAAGTTAAAGAAACATCTACTATTGCACACCAATAGATTAACCAAGCCCAACTTGTTGCACACTTATCAGAGGAAATACCAAGGACTGTTAAACTACCATAGGGGCATTCAAGTTTAAAGGCCGGTTCACATTACAGTGAGTGCATGTTTAAACGTGAAGGTCGCCATGGCAATGGTAATGACCTCATTAGCGCCCATCAATATTCGTGCGAGTCTACCAAATAGACTTGTCTATACACGCTGAGTGAACCAATAGAAATCAGAGTTTCATTTCAATCTCAATTTTAGTCTGGTAGTTTGAATTATTGATACATACTTTCCATATAACAAATCATATTTATAAGGATATAGAACTCTAGACGTATTACATATTTTTCTGTGAGATAAAGCAAATATGTGATTAATTAGGCATAGCATACCAATTGCAAGTTCAAATTTTATATTTTTATATAAATGAATTATGATTAACTGAAAAAGACAATGAAATATTAATATATACTAAAAATGCAAAAACTACATAGAAATTTCAACTAGAATATACCAATTTAAATGCAATTCTTAATACAGGTTTACTATATAAATACAGTAAAAATAAAGAATAAATTTGTTAAAAATGCATTTCTAATATTTTAATAAAAAAGTTAATAATAAAATTTAATATAAATTGTCTAATTGAAAACTGAAATAATATAACTGAAGTTATTAGATCTCACTTTGATGACAAATGATAACAATTTTCTATTTTTTGGCTGTGGAAAGAAAAGATTAATAATAATTTGAAACTATATTATTATTATATTAAACCAAATAAAGTTTATTATTATTTAATTTGTTGAACATTTTGGTCAAGCTGTACTCATCCAGTAAATTCATTCCAAAAATGATTTAATAATTGCAGTTTATATGTTTAAGATTTTTTTCCAAATTATTTTGAGAATCACACTTCAAATATGTTTTCTACAATTTCTCTAATATCATTTTTGCATATTAACTTTTTCACTAATGGACTAATGTTTACATCCTTTGAGTGAATTTAAAATTAAAATATCTATATTTCTCATGTTTTGCTATGAAATTTCAATAACAATCATTCAAAAATTAAAGTAAAAAGAAACAACAAACTATAAATTTTTTATAATTTCCCATTCATTATTATTCAACTTATTGAATTTTTGAAAAAAAATTTTAAATTACTGATAAGTCAAATAAATAATAAATAAATAAGAATGTAAATTTATTTTGTGTGTTTTAAAATATAAAAATAAAAAAACACAAATTTGCATGTAGCAATGTCTGATTTAATAATAAAACCTAGCAAAATTCAATATAGATCACATCCAAAAATAAAATAGCTAATAATAAATTCAGATGTTCTTTAATTGTAAACATAATACATCTCTAAATTTTATTTGTAAATTGAAAAGTTCCTATAGACAATAAACAGCACTATTTAAGTAAAAAAATTTTTATTGCTTTAGTAACATTATTGACTTAGTCTTGGGATCATCCTCAGCCAAGCTATACTATAATACAATTAAGGATGACCTCAAGAATAAGTCAAAAAGGTCACTTATGTAACAAAAATATTTTGCCTATATATTTTTTGTTTATTAGTACTGTTTTGTTGCCTATATTAATTTTGCATCAGGAAATACATCATGAGTTGAAAAGTTCATAACTCAAAATTTGCTTTTATGAACACACTATATATACCGCATATGTTAGTGATTAAATCAATTAGAAGATATTTATTTCAAAAATTTTAATATAAATGTCTGATTATAATGCAAAGATTTTTAATGGAAGCTCTTCATCTTGAAATACTGCAGTAAGATATTAAATAAGTGTTGTAATTGTTCTTTGTTCTTACTAAATATTTGAATGTAGAGGGCACCACTGGGCTAGACGTTTTGAAATGTGTGGTGAGTACGTCTATGTCCATCTGTCTGGTCTGTCATTCTCGGCCGTTGACTGATGTAGCGCCAAGTTGAGCAAAAGACATTCGTGTGTAATCATCTTTTCTGTTCCTGTATTTCTTCTAACAACTACATAGTTATTTCAGTGGCGATGAGGATGGGATGAAACTCATCCATATTTCTGTTTTATCACAAGTATAGTGCCTTTTTTCTTTTTGATTATTTATTTGTCCCTTTTTGTCCTCATTGGACAAAACTTATGTTAGGCCTAACATGCAAATGTGAGTGAAAATGGCTAATTTCGGAACAATAGATGTCTTCGATGCAAGTGCAGAACTCTTGACACACTACACAGAACGTCTCAAACAATTTTTCACCACTAATGGCAACTTATGCAATGAAAACAGGAAATGTGCAATTTTTTTAATGGTGATCGGACTGGCAACTTATGGATTGTTAAAGAACCTACTATCATCAGATTCGCCAACATTGCAGACCTTACAGCAACTAGTCAACAGACTAAACGAGAATTTCAATCCAATTCCTTCAGAAATTGTAGAATGTTTCAAGTTCAACAGCCAAGTTCGCAATTCAGGAGAGAGTGTGGCAAATTTTATTGCTGAACTACATTGTTTAGCGAAACACTGCAACTATGGATCATCTCTAGATACGATGCTATGAGATTGCATCGTTTGTGGAATTCAACACAAAGCCATTCAACGTAAGCTACTGGCCGAAACAGGATTGACTTTAGCATGTGCTACTGAGATTGCAGTTTCGATGAAGACAGCCGTAAGGAACGCAGTGGACTTGAAGATGATAGGTGCTACTTCGTTGGATTTATTTTAAATTCAGCAAAAAAATGGTGCTATTGGAAAAACGAACACGTTAAAGATATGTTAGTTAATGGTAAAGAGTCGACCAAATGCTTTCGTTGTGGCAGCCTTCAACATAAATCTTCTGATTGTTGTTTTATTAATGTCACTTGCTATGCTATCACAAAACTGTCTTCTGGCTTGTATTTGTCAATCCAAAGGCAAATCTTCACAGAAAATGGATAAGAATCATGGAAGGAATAAAGTGAATCAGTTGCAGGTAGCTAGTCAACATACAATACAGAGAGTAGATGATGCTCCAAGTCAATGCCTTTTCAATCTAAGGGAGAAGCTCCTCAACCCACCAGAGTATTTTGCCAAATTGAGGGCCAAGAAATTTGTATGGAGGTCGATTCAGGTGCTCCTTTCTCACTCATTCCCGAATCAATGTACATAAAGTATAGACACATCTTTCCAGAATTGTAAGCGACTGTGTAATAAAGATATTTATAGTCTACCTAAGTGCTAGAATAAAGTAAAAGAATTCAACGTTTAAAGGTAGAGTAATTTTTGAACATTAATGCCTGACTATATAGGCAATAACAAAGTATACAGAATTCCTATTAAGTCAGCAAGGATTTTTCAAAAGTGATCATATATGCAGAGTAAGCATATAAACAGATGACCATATAATGAGGTCTGACTGTATTTGAATTAAATTTTTAGTTTTCTAAAAACATTTGAAATTCCCACCAGAAACAGTAGATGATAGTGGTGTTATATGCAAAACTTTGTTATATATAAGTAATATCAATGTTATCCACTGGAGTTTAGTTATAGCACATGTAATATTTTGTTATATAAGAGGGATGCAATATTAGCGTATGGAGGTTAGGCTTAGCAAGTCAGTATGGGCCAAGGAAGTTTTATATAGATGGGAATGTGCACTCAATGTTAGAAAAGTCAAGACAGTCGACTGGTGGGCTAGCAATGTTTAGGTTGGCTATTTTTGCAAACATGCATTCACTTCTATAGTTAATTGACTTTGTCTTGATGAGATATGTCTGGCTATCAAAACAAAGTCAATTAACTATAGAATTGAATGCATGTTTGCAAAAATAATCAACCTGAATATTGTCACCCTATCATTTGATTGTCCTCATTTTTCTAACATTGAATAAGTGATTGAGCAATCAATCCAGTGTATTATGAAACTCCCTTGGTGTAAGCTTAACAATTTTTACACATTTATTTAGATAATTACACTTTGTGAGTGGGAAAATATAACTAATTTCTATATTTCTTTTAAGATTATGCATCTCTACTTTAGATTTTCAAATTAATTAACATCAATACAATACAACTTTCAAACAGGAAAAAATTATCCTTGATTATTTACAAAAATACTTCTGTCTTCATTAACTGTCTTTAATTGTCTATTTTACACTTGAACTATCCACAATAAATAATTTTTTTAACAGAATGCAACAAATTAATTTTATAGTTTAAAAGAATGTTCTTTTGTTTCCTTGGTATTAATGGTGTTTTCATCATTACATAAATATTATTACAAAAATTTAAATAAATTACAATCACTGTTCCCAAAAAACCAAATCACCATTAAATAATTAATATGTAAATTTTCTTATACTGTATTTATAATAATTTCTTTAACATGTTTCTTCTTTACATTGCCAGATTAACACAAACATAGCCGAAATAGTACTATGGCAGGAAAGTTAATCATACATTCAAATAAATTACAAAACGATTTGAAATGTGTTAATAAAATAAAAAATGCTACTATGTTTTAAATAGTTTTGTAATTTATTTGAATGCATGATTAACTTTTCTGCCATAGTGGTTTTTGGATTATGTTTAATTTCTTTAAATTGTAGTACTAACTATTAAAAATAACATGAGAATTTAAAGCTACTAATTCTTTCTTAAAATATAAAGCCAAACTTTAGAAATGTCTTCTGAAACAAAAATATGATGAAACATTGAAAAGCTGACTTTCAGTTCAGTATTTCAATCTTCAAATAGATTCTGTAAAGTTTACTTATATTAAGTGAGCAATCTAAGTATAGGCCTAATCTTTTTGACTTTTGTCTATTGTAATGGCTTTCATAACCTCTAAGGTTCTTCAAAAATTGACACACTTTTTCCTTCTTCTCTACAGACTTTCTTACAAGTCTGTAGAGAAGAAGGAAAAAGTGTGCTCCTATTGCTCTTTCTAGCTATTTTCTTCATCATACTAAGGTTTCTTAGGTGAAACGGTACTGCTAGGAAATTCTTGTTTTCCACACTTTGCTCATTTTGTTTCCTTAAACTCTTCTTTATTTGCTTAAATATCTGCAAAAGAAAGGAGTTGCTATAACCATGTTTATTACCAACCTGTCGGATGTACTTTAACTCTTCTTTTAGATCTTCATCTTCGCTACAGTATAATAACGCTCTCTTATAGTAGCTTCTAAAGGCCGCCTTCTTGTATGATGTAGGATCGTTAGACCACCTTGGTATTAAAACTGGTTTATAAGTCGGCTTGCGGTACACTTTAGTTTTAATTTTTTCGCTTTGAACTTTCAATAGCAGGTCCAGGTAATGTATACTTGTTGTGCTAACTTGTTCATTTTTTAGCTTCAATCCATAATGCTCTAGAGTCATAGCTTCTGTTAAACTGCTTACATATTTATTGTCTTTCCAAATTATTAATATATCATCCACGTAGTGGATGTACAATTCTATACTTGGGTGGAACCTGTATAATACTTGCTCTTCTATAGCTCTTAAAATTAAAGATTTAAGAGCTAACTTGTTGTAAGATTAAAGATTGTTTGAAAATAAAACTTGTTTAAAGATTTTCCTATTAAACTTAAAATAAGAACTGTAGCATATTAGGTGTGCAATTTCACGAAGGAGCGCTGCATCAGTAAATTCTTGAGGTAGATTCTCTAACAAGAAGCAGTAAAAGTATAAGCAGACTGGTTCTAGCCACAATATCTGTTGCTCAAAGAAGGGCTAATTTTTGAATCTCTGATAATATCTAGCAGGTTACAATCTCTGATAATATCTAGCAGGTTACAATGCTTTAATGTCATCAACAATGCTTAAGCTAATAGTGTATCAAGTGTATGGTGTTATGCATTCTGGGCTAATGTATAATTACTCCACCATTAATCTGTTATTATGAACTTTGACTTTTATTATCTTATAGTTGGAGTATTATCAATTTTTAATTTATATATTTATTCATAATGTGTTTTTCATGTTTTAGTTAATAGTTTATTATTTTAATGCAAAATGCACATGTTGCCTTTGGATTTTCAAATATTGTATTTGCTTATGTCCTATGCATTCTTAGAATCTATAATTCTGTTTATTATTTTACCTTGTACCTTGTACCACTGAAAATGACTACAGGAATACCTCGATTATCGCTGTTTCCATTATCACGATTTTCGAATTATCGCGGTTTATAATTTGATACCAAAATTCCAATTATTACAATCCAAATTTGAATTATCGCAGTTTCCAGATATTGCCCACTATATATGTAACCAGAATTACATTTACCCTCCAAGTAGTTCTCTTAAAGCACTTTGTTTTTATCCAAGGGCGCCTACTCACTGCTCATCAGTAACTGTCCGCCATTGCCTGAAGTAAATGTGGACAAGGCCAGCTTAAACCCGGTAAGCAAACGATGCACCGTATCGGGGCGCGTTATGAAGGAGGGCACCAAAATTTAACCAGGTTTAGAAAAATTGTATAATAAACATTTAAATAAAGTCTATCATTGGACAGATAGAGTGTTTCTCTGCATGGTTTTGGTACACAGCTTTTGTTCTACGGCATACTTCCATGCTTGGGGGAGTTCCCAAGGGAGCCTATCGTTTAATAGGTTATCTGCATCCTTCCTTCTTATGATCTCTAACGTCTCTGTAATACATGGTTGAGTGCATAGTAATATCGCTTAATTACTTAATTACTTTTGCTTGACTCCATGTAACATCTATGTCTTTTGAGTATGCTTCTATGGCTAGTGATGTCGTTAACTTTGCATTGGCGATATCTCTTCTTGCTCTTTCATACGTTTTTTTAATGTTCTGGTTGTGGCTCCTATATAAGCTGCACTTTGATTCGTTTGGTTGTCTCTGACTGGTATTTTATACACATCTTTTTGTTCTTGGTCCATGAGGGGGTCTTTATTGTTTCTAAGTACGCTGAATAAGGTAGGCACCCGTTTTGGTGCTAGTTTTTTATTAGTTTTTTTAGCTAAGTTTCTTAAGACATTTAGGTTTCTCCAATGATTTGGTATTGGGATAAAGGTCTGGTTCTCTCTCAAGGTTGGGTTTACAGTCTGTGTCTCTTTACAGATCTTTTTCTCAACTTCTAGCTTTATTTTATTCAGGAACCCTTTGCAGTAATTGTACTGTAGACCTATGGTTTGTATATATTCTAATTCTTTAAACAAATCTTCTTGGTGTGTACAGTAGGTTAGTGCTCTTTTGTAGAAGGTCCTAAAGATCACTTTCTTGTGTGAGATCGTATCGTTTGACCAATTTGGAATTACGATCGGCTGGTAGGTCGGCTTCCGATAGATTTTATCTTCTTTTCTGTGTCTGTTACCTGCAAATAGATATCCAAGAAGTGTAAAAATTCAGAACTTACCTGGTCTAGGTTCAGCTTTAGGCCATACTGCTGTTGCGTTAAATGGCCTGCAAATCTTTCCACCTCTCGTTGGGTTTTCCAAATTATTAGAATGTCATCCACCTACCGAACGTGTAGCTCATAGAGTGTTGGAATTGTGGAAGCCTCTCTTTTTTTTAGTACTAAGAGCTCTAGAAAAAGAGAGGCTTTCACAATTCCAACACGCTATGAGCCTATACGTTTGGTACATGGATGACATACTAATAATTTGGAAAACTCGACTAGAGATGGAAATATTTGCAGACCATTTAACGCAACAGCAGTATGGCCTAAAGCTGAACCTAGACCAAGTAGTTCTGAACTTATACACTTCTTGGATATCCATTTGCAGGTAACAGACACAGAAAAGAAGATAAAATCTATCGGAAGCCGACCTACCAGCTGATCGTAATTCCAAATTGGTCAAATGATACGATCTCACACAAGAAAGTGGCCTTTAGGACCTTCTACAAAAGAGCGCTAACAATACTGTGCACATCAAGAAGATTTGCTTAAAGAATTAGAATATATACAAACCATAGGTCTACAGCACGGTTACTGCAAAGGGTTCCTGAATAAAATAAAGCTAGAAGTTGAGAAAAAGATCTGTAAGGAGACACAGACTGTAAACCCAACATTGAGAGAGAACCAGACCTTTATCTCAATACCAAATCATTGGAGAAACCTAAATGTCTTAAGAAACTTAGCTAAAAAAACTAGTACCGAGATGGGCACCTACCTTATTCAACGTACTTAGAAATGATAAAGACCCCTCAAGGACCAAGAACAAAAAGGCGTGTATAAAATACCAGTTAGAGACAACCAAACGAATCAAAGTGCAGCTTATATAGGAGCCACAACCAGAACATTAAAAAAACGTATGGAAGAGCACAGAAGAGATATCGCCAATGCAAAGTTAACGAAGTCACTAGCCATAGAAGCCTACTCAAAAGACATAGATGTTACATGGAGTCAAGCAAAAGTAATTAAGTAATTAAGCGATATTACTATGCACTCAACCATGTATTACAGAGACGTTAGAGATCATAAGAAGGAAGGATGCAGAAAACCTATTAAACGATAGGCTCCCTTGGGAACTCCCCCAAGCATGGATGTATGCCATAGAACAAAAGCTGTGTACCAAAACCATGCAAGGAAATACCCTGTCTGTCCAATGATAGACTTTATTTAAATATTTATTATACAGTTTTTCTAAACCTGGTTACTCTGTAATTTAATTCGTTTAAATATATTACTCATAATATATAGTTTATAAAATTTCTAATGTATAACGGTTGCCATAGCAACTAGAATGTATTTTTAAAATGTTGTTTAGTAATTTATTTTTTTGTTCCAATTTATGTTCTTCTAATTTGAAAGTGTTACAGTTAAAATGCTACTTGAAAATGATTGATAGATCGAAAACGTTTGTAGCTAGAGTTAAAATAAAAAGTATTTACTCTCACTGCTAGAAGTGCTTGTATAATCTCTCTATATAATTTTTGAGTTCAAGCAGTTTGAATTTAGTCATTAATTATATATCTATATTTGTATCCTATATATAATTTTCAATGTTTCTCTTAATAGCTGATTAATTGCTTTGTTTATGATGTTGAGTGGTATCTCTCCAGGATAAACTTGGCCTTCAAGGTGCTGCTAATCTTGGATAACTCTCTAAAACATCCAGAGGCATTTCAATTGCCCACCTAAATGTTGAAGTTGTATTTCTGCCTCCAATACTACTTGACTCACAATTGATGGGCCAAGGAATTATAGAAACATTCAACTGATACTATACATATTGCATGTTTAGCAGGCTACTAAAAGCTATTGAAAGTGATCCAAGTCTGATAATCACAGATTGCTGGAAACAGTTCAACATTACCAATTGTATCACCATCATTAAAGACTTGCTTGATGAAGTAAAGCAGTCAGTCTAAATGCCTCTTGATCTAAACTATGAAAAGGAGTATAGTGAATGAATTTGCCCAACATAAGCTCCAGAGGTCAAGGAGATAGTTAATGTTGCAAAATGTCTGGATGGTGAAGATTTGGCAGATATAAAGGATGATGTAGAACAACTGCTGCAGTCACACAATGAGGAGTTATTGAAGAGGAATTGGAGGAACAAATCAGATCTAGTGAAGAAGAGGATGCTTACGAAGAGGACAAAGACAAAAAGAGTAAAATAACTTCTCTTAACCTTAATAAAGGATTGCTAATGTCGAATAATCTCATAGAATTTTTTTCTTGAAATCAATCCCAACATGGCACAGAATTTAAAATGAGGTTTAGAAGATTTGTTTGATATAAACAGTTACAAAAACAGTTTTAGAAAATGAAGCAGACATTTCTTTTGAGTTACTTATAGCAATCATTAGATTGCAGCTCTCACCATCCACAAACATTAATGCCTGGATATCTGTTTAAACAAAATTACTTTAATTTTAATATATATAAATTGTTTTCTATGAATTATTCTTTATTTGTGTTTTTTATTTAAAGAGTATTATGTGTAATAAAAAGTATTGCAAATGTTTGACTTTTTGCCAATTTTCCTAACTCTACATTTATCATGGAAAGTTATTTTCACCAATTACAGATTCATCAATCACAGTATTTTGCAGGATTTAACTCACACAGTTAGTGGGAAATTACTGTTTTTTAGGTCAGCAATTATATAATGTTTTTAATGATTGCTTTGAAAATATTTCATTATATGGCTATTGGTAAGAAGCTGTATATCTACTGAATAAAACAAACCATGTATGAAGAAATTTGGGCATTATTTATATTTATAATGATTTATAAAGCTCAAGTAATTTTCAAAAGTGTTCATCTGAATTTTTGAAAATTTTTGAATTTTTATCAAAAAAATTAAATTTACACCTGCTGGAGTTTATAGAGTCTAGAAGAAAATACGAGACTTTAAAGCAGGTAGAGGATCACAAAAAACAAATTTATTTAAAACGTTTTTGGTCAATTTATTGACCACTTCAGTAAGTTACTGAAGCAAGTCAATAAATTGACCGAAAACATTTTAAATAAATTTGTTTTTTGTGATCTTCTACCTGCTTTAAAGGCTCGTATTTTCTTCTAGATTTTACCAAAAAACCTGACAAACTCTAAAAATTTCTTCTTTCACTTAAAAACAATTATAGTCATAGCTGATTTGGTTTGTTCTTCTTAGTACATCAAGTAATTGTTTATTCAATACATGACACTCAAGAATACAATAGGTTAAACAAAAATTCCTTGAGAAATGATTTGTGAGATATTGAATTAGCATATCATATCCATCTATAATTGAGGATCATTGTTTACTTTCATATTTTCTTACTTTTGCCTAAATAACATTGAAAATATAATAATAATGAATGATTAATAAATAATTATACTTATTTTAATAGAATTCAAGATGATTTTTTTTCTTTTTCAATTTGAAGTATTTTATATATCATTATATGAAAAATTCATTTTTTGCTTAGAATTTCAAAAAATTAAATTTAGCTTAATATAAAATTGAAACAATGTAAATAAAATAATCTAAAAAATAAAAAAACAGACAATATAGAATAGCATTCCATAAATTTTAATCCATTCAAATCAGACTTCATTATTTACTTTTAGAAACACAATAATAATTAGGAATCATCATTGGCGAATATTTATTTCAATATCAAATATAAAAGAAACGGATTTGTTAAACTGCAGTCAGATTGATTTTTTTAATAAAATAAATATTGCCACTTAATATATTGCAAGTAACTTATCTACAGCTCACATGTAGTGTTAAGTTCATTTACATGTACATTTCTTATATAATTTACAATGGGCTAATGTTCATTTTTTATTTATTATTATTATTATTTTTCATTTTCTTAAAATTCAAGAATTTTACAAATATTCTGCAACATATTAACAGTTTTATATTAATTCATTAATATAAAATTGTGAATATATTGCAGAATTCATTAAATAACTAGTAAATATTTCCATCAAAAAATGATGGATAAAAATAAAGTTATACTTATTGATTTTTTATTTTTTTGAATTATCTCTTTTTTTAATATGAATAAATTGAAAATAAAATAATTTACCCATATTCAAATACACTATTAAATGAAATAAGATATCAAATCTTTCATTAAAATAATTGAAAAAATTAGACTTACGTCAAGTTTGTAATAATGGTTTATTAACTGCTGAGCTGTTGGCCTCTTTATTCGGTACCTGCTGTATTAGTTAGTACAGCAGATACTGCTAATTATTCATAAATTTATACATTATTTTATTGAATTCACCTTTTTATCATACTGCAAGTATATTATATCATTAGAACCCTTATAGTGTATAACTTCATAATGTTTTTTGTCCAATCTACCTGATTATATTTTATATGGGATTAAAAAATTGTCAAAAAGTCAATGGTTATTTTTTTTTTATAAAAAATTACCAAATTAATATGCCAATAAAACTTAGAATACAATGAAATTGGTAAAATTCAGATTTAATAATTTTATCTGATATGTTCTAAGTGTATTTTAAAAATATTATAGTAGTATATTAACTTTTTGGCTCTCTTTTGGTCTTGTAGCATCTTCCAATCAATAAATCAAGCGGACAAGTTATGTGATTTATCCACATGAATACTACTAACTTATATCTCAAAAAGAAAATTTTTTTAAATAAGTAAATAAAACTCGGCACTAAATAGCAAGTATAAATTTTTAATATGGTATAACGTTTTCAAGCCATATTAGGCTCCTCTTCAGTACCATACATTAAGCAAATACATTTTAAACAGAACATTCCAGAATAAATAACCGATTTTCAGAAAATATTAGTTATTTATTCTGGAATGTTCTGTTTAAAATGTATTTGCTTAATGTATGGTACTGAAGAGGAGCCTAATATGGCTTGAAAACGTTATACCATATTAAAAATTTATACTTGCTATTTATTGCCGAGTTTTATTTACTTATTTAGGAAAGTAAGCAAGTAGTTTTCTTTAATTTAGTAAGAAAATTTTTTGTAAATAATAATAAAATAATAATTAAAACAGGTATATAACCCCTAAAATAATACATAAATTATAATAAATTGTATAAAAATCATTAATTTTAATGTTCTGGACACTGCATATTGTGATGTAGGTAGATTTTATGATGATGTTTACATAAACAAAGCCAAAAAATTCCAATTTCTAACCCCTCAGGTAGCAATGACATCTATGGTATATAGGGAGTGTATCAGATGATTTAAATGGATAGCTGGCTCTCAATCATTCCCCGAAAATGTAGTTTTCATCCAGTGGCTTGAGGCAATATAGTTCTCTTAGAAAATTATAGAATATATATATATATTCTATAATTTAAGAATATATATGCTAATCTACATATTCAAGTATAGTGACATGTAAAAAATAAGCAGTTTTATATTGTAATACACTCAATACAGCTTATAAGTTTATGAAGGCTAAGCCCTTGAGGGTTCGAGACCCCACCCCTACATTTTTTGACTCCTGCCAGTCTACCATAATCTTGATATGAATATTCAATTCCAGGTCTGTCAAATCTTTCAAAAAGAGGCAACTGATTCCATTTAACAAAATTAATTTTCTTTATTAATCATTAACTCAACTTTAAAATTTAGTATAAGTAACCTACAAACAAACAACAGTTCCTCTGCTGATATTCCAACACCAAGTCCAGCAAAATCCAACTGGCTTACTTCCAAACAAAAATGTTCCACAAACAGACGAAGACTCCAACAAACACCAGAGACGATACCAGAACAACAAACACTAACAGCCGGTACAGTCATCAGAGGAACCCCAACACAAACACCACCACCAGTTCTTATACTTATCACATTTACATAAAATCATTATTCCATTATAAACATGAAATCAAATAATAAATTATTTATTTAAATATTAGTTGAAACCTCTTAATTATTATTCACCAATAATTTATCCAGGATTAACTAATCCACTTTTGAAAACACTTCAGACCCTCACTAAACAGTGAACACTTCATCCAATATGGCAACGACGGTGATGGATGCACAGACCCATCTCCTCAGCAAAAATTGGTAATTTTTCTTTTTCTTTTTCTTCTTCTTCTGGTCCTCACAAGTTTGTGGCAATCTAATCAATTAGAGCAGCGCTTCTCAAACTTTTTTCATTCATGACCCCATTTTTCATTATGCGATTTTTTGCGACCCCAGGTATTAAATATGAAATAAAACATACAAGTGCATAAATCATTTATACACTTAAGATGAACACAATCAACCAACTACACTGAAAATTCGTATGTTGTCATACATTAAATATTGGGCATTTATGAAATTACATATAAACTGAAATTCAAGTGTTTGAATTTAATTTTTGCGACCCCAGCATTTCGCTTTGCGACCCCAAATGGGGTCGTGACCCATAGTTTGAGAAGCACTGAGTTAGAGTAATTGTACTTCCATTTGACTGCTACTTATATCAGCATATAGCTGTTTGTTGGATAAATTATGGCTGCAATAAGCAAATACAATTTCAAAATGTACTAAATTTTTATAAGGGGCATTTAAATAGTATGTAAGTATAATTTTGGCCATTTTAGAACTCCATGGAAGCAATTTATTGACTCTTTCTTAAATTACTTAAGATTTTATTTTTCTTCCCTCCTCAGTTTAAAAATAAGAAAATATACATTTTATATATTTGTAATTCTTAAAATTTAGAATTTTAATGCTAAAGAGAACAATAAATATAAGAAAAAAATGTAAAATATAACAAATTCGAAATGTAGTATTTGCATTGTATGAATAGATTTAGCATGCAAATTATACAGTACAATATTTTAAAACTGAAAAGTTTTTATATTTTATACAAGCATAGAGACAACTCCTTTTATCCCCCATATAAGAAATTGTAAGATTTTCTTTATCTCTCAGTTTCCCTTAAAATGCTTATGTGATATTTTGAATGTTCACTTAAACATTTCATTTTTCACCAAATATTGTCACATAATATAATAATATAACTACACTAATCACTATATGATTAATTGAAAGATTTTTTTTATAATTATTGTTTTTTAAAATACAGTCGATTCTTATTATTTGCGGTAGTTACATTCTGTAAATTCTTTGCAAATATTGAATTAGCAAATACTGAACCATTATGCCTATGGGAAAAATAGAGTTAGGTTCCTGCCAACTTTCTTCCCAACATTTTCAACCTTGTTTTGTGTGTGTTTTTCTGTTTAAAGACATCTTATTTAATGTGTATTACAGTACTTATAAATAATTATAGTGTATATAGTGCACAGTACTATATAAGTATTATAAGTTCAGTAATCTTTATTTAATTTTTTAAAACATTAAACTATGTAGTAAATAAAATCTTATTTTTGGTGGGCAGTTGTTTGATGTCAGATGTTTGATATTGCAGCTGACACATTGTCTTTCTGAACTGCATTGAAAAATTGTGTCAGCTTTGTCTGCATCGCTTTTTGCCACAGATCTTCTAAAATCTCGGTGTAAGGAGCAAATGCACAAGAAGTTAGATGCCTAAATTTGAGGCTGATTTTAAGCATAGGGTCATATTCTTCTATGGAACCTGTGGACAATATGAACAGGCTTTTGCCTACTTACAGTTTGTGGAGTGAGCAAGGATAGATGATGAGACTTTTCCAGCAAAACGACACTGAGACTATATTTGGTAACAAATAGCATCCTTTATTAGAGAGAGAGAGTTTACGTTGGTAACTGTATTTTCACCGCTAAGTGAGAATTCGCAAAAAAACGCAAAAAATCTGCATAAATTGATTTTGTGGTTACAAATAAATTTTTGCAATTGTGGAATCTGCGAGTAACAAGAATCAACTGTATGATTAAATATATTATGTTTATTTAATATTTAAATGTAACATAGACAGTTAATTTTATAATAGAGTTATGGCAGACATGAGTTATAACAAAAAATTCTTAATTTAACTTTTTCATAATTTGGGGACCTTCTATATCATATAGGTATATAAATTTTGATGCTTTCTTTTATGAATAAAAGTTATTTTGGTATATTTTATGAATTCAGTGCTTATATGTTGGTTTCATAATTTTTAAAACAAAATTAAGAAATTAATTTTTTATAGATTTGATAGTTTAATATCTTTAGAATTTCTTATTTAGGCAATGGAAGATGGCCAAGGACGATATGGAGCTGAATGTGATTGGTGGTCCTTAGGTGTTTGTATGTATGAAATGCTGTATGGAGAAACACCATTTTATGCTGAATCACTTGTAGAAACTTACGGAAAAATTATGAATCATAAGGTAAAAATAATTTTATATTCCAGTTACAAAAGTTTTGAATTTTTGATTTTATAGTTAAATTATTCTTAATTGACACTTTTAAAAAGTTTTCTTTTATCTTTAAATTTTTAATTGTTAGTATATTTTATAAAATGTCAGAGCTCTTAGAAAATACAATCTTATCTTTACAATTTGGTGTTCATTTCATAAGCTGAATGTTACTTGACCACTAACTTTTATTTATTTATTTAGGTAAAATTCTGGATCATCTGCTAACATGTGCCATGACTCATTGCATTTGTTTCCAGTATCTCCTCACAGTCGAGTTTGTTCTGACATAGTATACCTCTATTTGTTTTTACCTCCTTTTCTTTGGTATCCTGTTTGTAATTTCTTGAAGTCCTTTGAATTCCCATGTTTTTCCTGTGCTCCTTCTTAGATCTTCAATGTCTATCTTCATGATAAAAATTCTTTACTTGTGATTGGATTTTATCAAAAATCCCAACAATTATTTTATACTGGAAAAAAAATAAATTTTTATGACATGCACTGATTTCATAATCTAATTTCATAATGTAATTCAATTCGATTTTTCAAAAATGTTCTATACTTTGCAATGTGCTGAAGATGGGTGTACCACAAAAACGTTGCACAAGTTAAATAAATTGTGAAATATTTTTATGATAAATAGTGGTAGTGTCTATTTGACTAGCTTTAGAAAACTGCTTAAACTCTAGTATACAAATTCATAAACTGAAGAAAAACAGCACTCTTGTTACTCAACTGCGAAGAGTGCTGTTTTTCTTCAGTTTATGAATTTGTAGTGGTAGTGTTTAATATATTTCTAATTAATTAGAGAATGTAAGTAATAATCATTAGATATAAACACCATTTAAATAAACTGTTATCCTATTATATCTCTTATCTGATGATTTGCATTTTCCTAATTTTAATTAGAAAATTTATTTCCATTATTTCTTTAAATAATTTATTTTCAGAATTGTTTTGAATTTCCTGATGACTTATGTTATGAAGTATCAGCAGAAGCAAAGGATTTAATGCAGAGATTAATATGCAGTACTGAATGTAGATTGGGCCAGAATGGATTAGAAGATTTCAAAAATCATCCATGGTTTACTGGAATTGATTGGGAAAATATTCGAGAGAGTAATATATTCTCATATATTATTCATTTATATAAATTATTACATTTATTTTAAAAATCTAATAATAGTTACTGATGTAATTTATAGGTGAAGCTCCATATATACCAGAAGTTACAAGTGCAACTGATACATCTAATTTTGATGTTGATGAAACAGATTTGAAAGGATCAGTGAGTTCATGTTTTAATTTTGTGACTAAATCATTTATTTTTTATAATAATTTTAATATCAATTACTTAACTGAATTAAAAAAGTATTAAATTTGTTATATAAATTTTAAATATCTTTTCACAATATTACTTTTAATTTAGATGTGCAAATATTTTCTTAATTTTTTCCTGATAAACAAAATTTTTCTAAACTAATTTAATATTTAAAATTAAATTCACAAATACATACAAAATCCGTGATAAATATATGCACAAAAATTCATTTCATAATACTTATTAAACATTTCACAGTTCCATACATGGGACTATGAGGTGTCTAAGCATTTATCTATCTAAGAAGTCCCTATTTTTTAAAGTTGAATTTAACTGGTTGGTCCTCATTCTATACAGATCCTTATACAGTGGGGGATCGGTTAACGAATAGTTCGGATAACGAACAAATTCGATAACGAACACTTTTTCGGAAGATTTTTATGTTCAGTTAACGAACACTTAACGAACACTTTTTTAAAGATTTTTATGTTCGGTTAACGAACACATGTTCAGATAACGAACACCTCATGGAACTAACAGTGGTTTTTCCCGATTTTTATGTTCGGTTAACAAACACATGTTCGGATAACGAACACCTCATTGGTTAACGAACACATGTTCGGATAACGAACACTTCACAGAACAAACTGGGACCCGTGGATTGACCGAATGACAGATCAGCCAGATGACTGCATAGTAAAGCTGTGGCTTACCATTCTGGAGGATCTGGGGGTCCTACTCTGCTGGATGGCTGCGTGTTAAAGCTGTGGCTTATCATTCTGGAGGATCCGGGGGTCCAACTCCTCTCGGATGGCTGCGTGGTAAAGCTGTGACTTACCATTCTGGAGGATCCGGGGTCCAACTCCTCCAATTTTAGGAGGGATCTGGGCCCGGACCGTTGAAACCCATCCTTCAATCTTTTGGTTGACCCCGTCATGGGTGTTGGTCAGCCTGTGATGCATCATGGGTGTTGGTCAGCCTGTGATGATGGTGGCTCTATAAGTAGCCATCATGGGTGTTGGTCAGCCTGTGATGATGGTGGCTCTATAAGTGACCACTCGCCAGTTAAAATATTCCATAGGATATTTCGGCTTAACTAACCTAACGGAATGACAGGCTTAGGCCTTTCTCATTTGTGGACTTATGGGAGGATGGAAGAACAGTAGTTTTTCCCGATTAAAATGAACTATGGGTAAGGATGGAAGAACAGTAGTTTTTCCTGATTAAAATGAACCATATGGGTAAGGATGGAAGAACAGTAATTTTTCCCGATTAAAATGAATTTGAGTTTAAAGATGGAACAACAGCAGTTTTTCCTGATTAAAATGAACCTTATGGGTAAGGATGGAAGAACAATAGTTTTTCCTGATTAAAATGAACTCACCACCTTAAGGATGGAAGAATAGTAGTTTTTCCCGATTAAAATGAACTCGAAACGTAAAACAAATCAAAGATTTATTAAAGAAGGTTAGAGAGAGATTTAACGGATGAGAGAACAGTAGTTTTTCCCGATTAAAATGAACTTGGAGACAACTTAAACATCAAAGATTTATTAAAGAAGGTAAGAGAGAGATTTTACAATATTTTGATGTCAAAGATTTATTAAAGAAGGTAAGAGAGAGATTTTACAATTTTTTGGAGATTTATTAAGAAGGTAAAAGAGAGATTTTACAATATTTTGGTGTTAGAATGGCACCCTAAGTAAGAGAGAGATTTTACAATTTTTTGGTGTTAGAATGGCACCCATACTAAGTTAAGGTCAATAAGCTTGGGAGGATCTCTACCACGACAATGCTATTAATCACTTCCGAAAAATCCTGAAAATCTCTACCACGACAATGCTATTAATCACTTCCAAAAAATCCTGAAGGGGAGAGAAAAGTTTTTAATGGCACCCATACCAGGTTGAGGTCAATAGGCTTGGGGATCTCTGCCCTTAGAATGGCACCCATACTAGGTTGAAATCAATAGGCTTGGGAATCTCTATCCAGAATGGCACCCATACCAGATTTAGGTCAATAGGCTTGGGGATCTCTATCACTGGCACCCATACCAAGTTAAGGTCAATAAGATTAGAGATCTCTAACACAGGAATGGCATCCATACCAGGTTAAGGTCAATAGATTTGGGGATCTCTATCATGACAATGCTATTAATCATTTCCGAAAAATCCCAAAGGAGAGCGAAAAGCAATCGATATTGGGGACGATTCTTTATCGGAAAATAAACATAATAGATGAAAATGCAAGACTATGAATGTATATATGATTGTTATTACATATAAATAAACATAAATAAAAAATTTATATAATTTTTATTTATGTTTTTTTGGGTCTCCAGAACGAATTAATCAGATTCCCATAAAATCCTATGGTAAATCGATGATCGGTTAACGAACAATTCGGATAACAAACATTTTCTTGGAACGGATTATGTTCATTAACCGATCACCCACTGTATATACTACTAATAAATTTCTCAATGTATATATGGGTCTTTTTGTAACCTATAATCTTTCAATATTCTTTTCTATGTCTAGAAGTGTGCACTATCAGTGTTAGTTTGATCTGTATTCATTTGCATGCCAGTAGATTTATTTTACATATGTAAAATTAGGTCTGCTTGACATTTTCTTTTCTATCTTATCTAAATATTATCTATATATCTATAGCAGGGGTGTCCAACTTTTTGGTTTCCTTGGGCCACATTTGAAGAAAAAATTGTCTCAGGCTGCACATAAAATACAGTGATGCCTTGGTTAAGACAGCCTTGGATAATGATGTACTTGGTTAACAACGAGTGGCTGTAAGAAAATAATCTCTTGGTTAACGACACAGGCTTTGGTTATGACTCCTGATTATGTGAACCTCTATCCGATCTAAATCCAATTATTTTCCGATCTCACTCATCCATGCAAGAGAAGACATTGTCGAATAGAGAACACCCACACGTTGTAGCTCAAGCAATGTTTGACCAAGCTATTTACGTTTTTCATATATTGCTTTTTTCTTGTAGTGTACTGTATGCTTTATTTTAAAATTTGTGGTTATAAATGCATTTTATGATGAAAATGAATATTTAAGCATTTATTTTTTATGTATTGGTTCATATAAACAATAAATTGGCGAGTATGTGTTACTGTTCATTCACCATCAAAAGGCAAAATCAGATCTCATCTGTATAATAATCATTGAATCTATAAGCTGCTAATCAGTATTTACAGGTTTGTTTGTCAAAAAACTCCAAAGTGAGCCCAATTGTCATTCTGGTGAAGATTGATAATTGTTCATGAAAACAGTTTTTACTGTTTTCATGAGTAATTCATTTTATTAATGTTAATTATTAAAAACTGTTTTCATGAACAATTCATTTTATTAATGTTAATTTTTATTTGTGGCAAATATAATAAATAAATGATATATTCCCATATTTTTAGGACATTTTAAATGAATTTTATCTGCATTTTTAATATTTACTATGGTTATGGGGAGGAGTTGGAACAAATTAATCAATTTTCAATTAAATCTTATGGGGAACGAATTACCGTCATTAACCAAGACACCACTATTTGCAGTCTCGTTAGAACCATTAGGTTAAATTTAATTTAATTTATAAATGGTAATTTTTCGAAAATATCGAGTTTGCAAGCGGTCTACTCAAAGGACTGGTCTATTATATGGACAACCTAAAATTGTTGATTCATTACGTTTTAACAAATTGACATCTGTAGCCAACAATATTTTGGTTTTTAGTTTATCTCCTAACTTAAAAAATGCAGAATGAACTAACGCATATCAAAAGAATAATCAAAGTTTTTCAAAATCATATTCTGATTGATTACCTTACAGGCATTGCATACATATTCGAGTTTTAAACAATAATAATGTGCATTTATTATATTAAACCAAAATAAATTAGAATCATTACTTGGTGTATTATTTACATTTTGTAGCCTATTCATTATCTACAGGGGACGAAATATAGGGAGCGACTTTTCCGTAAACCGTTTAAAATTATTTCAGATAGTGCATCTAAGATTAAACATTGATAATTAAACATCACTTTAACCTGGATAATCCAATCCATGATAATTGAAAATCTCCTGTATATGTATATATTTTATGATACCATATTAGAAATCTTATAAATCAATAACTTCTTATGAAGCAAATTTAAAATTATTGAAAGTGAAATTAAATAATTTTAATTTTTTTAAATTTTGATGAAATTTTATACTTAATCTTATTTTAGGTGCAATCAAATGTTGCTGTTGGAACTCCAGATTACATATCTCCAGAAATACTAAGGGTAAGATTATTTCAGTTTAATTTATTTAATATGGTAGGATCTTCATTTAATGGACTCCATTTAAACAGATTTTGAATTTAATGAACAAAATACAGCCAGATCTTGTTATATAGTCACTTTTGTGGATTTGAGAAAACTGACCTTATAAGCAGGGTGTGTGTATATATATATATGGGATAAGAAAAATTCAATTAAAGGCAATGGAATTTTAACTATACAGTGTAAAAATTATTTTTGTTGGGTCTTTATATGGTATATTATTCATTGATGATGATATGTAATCAATTAAGCAAAAAGCAAAATGAAATGATTTACACTTAGTTTATATTGTTGCCAAATCCAGTTCATGGAAAATCACGAAGTATTAGAGCAATAGTGGTAAAATTCTTATATCAGAAATAATAATTTAAACTTTGTTTTGCTAAAGGAAATTATAAATTCACTAAATCTCTATATCAGCAATTTTAAACTATATAATACTTTTATATCCAAAAAAAAAAAAAATTAAAAATCATCAGATCTGGCAAAACACAAGGCTGCACAATTCATAGGAGCAAGAAATGCAGCACATGCATGTTGTACAAGGATGATGGTGTGAAAACATCTAAATGCAACATGAAGTTTTGAAAAGCAGTCATATTTATCTGTATGAATTTATTAAATCAAAAACATATACTGATCTGAAATTTATTAAATAAAAAATGTACAAAAATCATAATTTTCCACTAAATCAAACCTGCATTATTTTAAATAGCTGACAAGTGTTTATCTAAGTGTTATCTGTTTTTAGGTACACACTTGAAAGAGTAGGCAACATTTTGCATTAGGGAATTGAAAAGAGTTTTGAAATTATATGAAAAAATAGCTGTCAGAATTCCTTTGCCATGAACTCAAAGTAACCATATAAATTATTATATATTTAATGCCTGACTATGAATTCTTTTACTTTATTCTAGCACTTAGGTAGGCTATAAATATCTTTATTACAGTTATTGCGTAATTACAGAAACGTTTTCGGTCTATCCGACCCTCTTCAGCTGTATCTACACTAAACACATATATTATGTAGACTTTTAACAGTTAAGCATT